>JABASH010000116.1:0-58995 GCA_019776445.1 Tomocerus maximus
ACCACTGCAACGGTATTGCAGAACTTTGCAATCAATTTCAGTCGATTTCAGCCTTTCCATTTCCCATGTAATCATGCCTTTATAAGTGTATCTTAGTTTGTGAATTTCAATTTTCTATTCTTCAACTAAATAAGTATAAGCACTTATAATTTATGATACATTATTATCCCACACTGTGACAAAGATTTCTTCATGCAATGCAGGATCACATAGATATAAATGAACCTGCCGAATGCCCGATACCTTTTAAATGCAATATAGTTTTGTAATAATTCCACTTGTGGGGGCCATGAGTAGCATAGCCTATTTATTGTGGTGAAAAGAGTTTGAGAAAAGATGAGAGTGTACAATGCATAAATATATCTGGAAAGTATGGAAAGTAATGTTAGAGTAGGACAAGTATAAGCCATAGTTTATTAGAAAGTCAAGCCAGGCGAAAGCAGTAGAGCACAGGTCTGTCTATCCAATAGAAGCAACCCACAAATACAAAATACAATCAGTTTCGTAGTGCATGACACTGTTGAAGGAAGGGAGCCCGAGAAGGAATTGGGAAAATAACGTGAAAGGAAAAGAAACAGGAGGTAGCGGTAACGTAAAGGAAAACAGAGGACAGGATAGCAGCACAGACCAGGAGTTCATACGTACTAAATGAGGTATAGTGCTAAAGAATACCAGGAAAGTCCGTGTGTGTAGTGCAATGTATTCGTGCTGAGTTTTCTCTTGGCTCAGTCCTCCTATGCACAGTTAGTTGATATTGAGAGTGAGCAGGGAAAGGAGCTTTTGGTTGAGTTGAACTGAACTGACTGGAACGAAGAAGAGAGGGAAAGAGAAAGGCAGTAGTTCGGGTAGCGGGCAACCGGGTAGACGCATTGGGCAATTTGCTCCTACATTCTTTAACACGTTCCACTATTGCTTGTGCTTCACAAAACTTCTTACATGAATCTCTATATGTAGACTGAGTGTCTTGTTCAAATTCTACGGATCCTCGTCATTTTTCTCCGGTCGGTCGTCCTTCCCATTTCTTCCATCGTCAGAGTTTAATGAAAATTGTGACCGTTCAGTACCTGCAGGGGAAAAAGGAAAATTATCAATTTGTGTAGGTATTTAATCAGTGCTGCAAGTACATCCTTGGATACTGAGATTTGTGACAATTTAAAATCTTTGATGATGTTGATTAATAAAGTGAGAATAAATTAAAATTGTGTAGCTAAACACTGAGTATATGGGAGCAAGAATGATAATTAGCTATCACGTCATGACTGTTCAGTCTGAAATTGAATCGAAAGTATAAGTTTGTAGGGAATTATACTTAAGATGTGTCTCTTGATAACAAGGGCAGAAAAGTTAATTATTACATTGGACTAATGAGAAGGCTGAATAAGCTAATTACGGACACTAGTTGTTTAATGAGATAAATAGGTCGAAGACTTGGGCTTCAAAGGGATTAGTGGAAAAATAAAATTTGTGTAAGAAAACGGGGAGTGAATATCCAAGGATAATATAATCTATTAGAGGAAGAGCAGTGCTGGAAGGTTGACAAAGAAGAAAAAAATTAGTGTTGCCATTGACTAAAGGAGAAGCGGGGATATCTGGAGGAAATGAATTAACAAGGAAGAATACATAGAGAAGATACACTGTGTAGGTATAGGTAGTAAGTTTTCCTGTAAAATTACTTAAGATAGAAAACGGTGAAAGGGAGTTGACTCTGAGACATTATTACATAACATAACTTCTTAGCGCGATACGTATAAAAAGATGAAGTGGAAGACAAAGCGACACGAAGTTGTTCTTTTACGTAGTTACTCCAATACAAGTTTAGTTTAGTTAACTAAAGTTGAAAGAGTTACGTACGTTCTGGTGAATTTAAGACTTAACTTTTCTCTGGCTTTGCTTGGCTTCTCTGACTGTGGTGTGTGTGTATGTGGTAAAAGAGCTTTTCTACCCGTCCGCTCATACATTCTATCAGTAGTGGGAGAGCTGATTGTGAGAAGTTACTGACAATTAGATATACTGCCAGCGCATATCTTCAACTACACGCTACACTTCTTCACGGACTGCATCTCTAATGTAATGTACTAGTAGTGTGAGGGCTATCTTTTACTTGTACCCTTCTGCAATAAAAGTTGCTTGAACAAAAGCCAGTAGTAGGTACATGCAGATAAGTCTTTCCAACTAAAATAACAATATACATACTTAGTGACACAACTATCTACATGCGACAAAGGCAAGAGGAAGTCGGGATTTATCTTGTCTTCCCCATTTGATACCTACATAAATATATTAGATCTCTGTGCTGCATATTATTATCCAACTATATAGCCATGCCCTACTTCATCATATAAAAGAATCACAGTCAACTATTTATATGCTACGAGCATTTGACAATCAAAGGAGACCCCTGCCGTTAACTTAAGTTCAGCATTCTCGCAGCATTTTTCCGGTGCAAGATGAGTTTCTCCCGGTCGTGAACGATTAGCTGAATTATGCACAGGGTCTCGTAAAAACTTGATAAAAAATTGGTGCCAAATGAATAGCTAAGAGAGGAAGACGAAAAGAGAAACATCCGGCTCAAGTTGAGCCGACTTTGAAAAATCGTACGAAGCTTAAACTCTTTCATATTACATACCGTGGTATATGCATCTATGTATGTGAACTGTGCACTTCTAATGTACTGGAGCCAACTACATTGTAATTTCATGATGTTTCTCCCTACAGAATGCTTAGGCATTTATAACCCACTCGCTCTCTTGCCTTAAGTACCAATGTATATTCCAAATACAACTGTACAACAGATTTAAAGTTAATTAAACATGGCTCATTACGTAATTACGATCCTGGTAATTAATACTGTATTTATTAAACAACAGCTCTAATCATTCTCAATCTCAACCCAGCTTTCTACAAGAACACTTTCTCGTTGTGTTTTTATATATTTTTTTACTTCCTACCCTGATTTTTTCACTGGAACTGGAACAATCCACAATCACAACTGCAGACAAGGCAGCTGTGTCAAGAAAGAAATGTTCGTCTAGTGCAGTGAGCGCATTTACAAGAAGAAAACTATGTTCTGACATTCTGTCACCCACTCTATTTCACCTGGTTGACAATTGGATCCTTTTGTGTGTATTTTAGCATACAAGAACTTTTACACTTCCCATCCAGCTACATCCACCCACTTTAACACAGCAGTGTTACTTTTCTAAAAAGTGACTAAATTCTGACATTGTTATTCTGCTAAACGTACAGTTGTTACTTCTGCTGCACTGAACTGAACTGCCTACCCCAATGGAGAGCGTGCCACACCGGATTGGATTAAATATTCTCTGATTCGTCGATGTGCACACACCAACTTTCATAGTTTGGATTCCCCAGTTCACATCCAGAATAGTTTTTTGCAGTGGAAGAGAGAAGAGTCGTAGGAATCCTATGTACATAATCTTCTATACGGGTTAAATATAAATACATATCTATGAAGTAAACCCAACTCATATATAATATATTTAAGTAGCAACCTTAAGTAAACGCATGCTCTCAGAAGGGTAGCACAGTGCAAAGTGCAAGTATTCAAGCATACATAACCCATCGGAGTTACATTATACTTATAGATTACATAGTTCTTGTTAGTAGCCACCGCACTGGTTACTTGACTATTTCAGACAGCATAGTAGTAGTAAAACAGGAGGTAGCAGTCATACTATACATAAGTAAACAAGAAAGACACTAAGTAACTAGTAGTCTTCGTATAGGTACCTTCTACTTAGGAAAAGAAAGCAAAAGAAAGCGTAACGAACTAAAAGATAGGGAAAAATTTTCAGAAAAGCTCTGCTTTGCCCACTTTGAGTTTTTCTCATCCAGGATTCTTCTGCGAATCACTCAGAGAATTCTACATTCGAGCCACACGTATTTCTCCATGGAAGAGGACCAGCACACGTCTACACTCTCTTTTCCTAAGTAAGTAACTGTAATGTGACTAACGTAACGTGAGCAAGCATATCCCATAATACCCATCACATCACATCAACTCGTCTCAAACTTTTCCCAAGCCAATCCGAACCCAACCCAACCGAGTTCAGTTAAGTCGAGCCAACCCAGAAAAATATAGAAACCGACAAGAGAGAAGTCGGCGCTCATCTCGTCAATATTTTACGACTCACCTAGACCTGACAAGAAATCTTAGACGAACCAACTGAGCAAAGTGCACGTCAAAGCTACAAAGTGCTCCAGACGTTGATACATCGCCAATAGATTTGTGGAGAAACATTCAGTGTTGTGTCTTCTGACAGTAACCCACCTTGCATTCTTCTACATCTCTCAAATGTATAGACTTCAACTGTCCTACCAATTCAAGAACAGCTAGGCTACCTGCAAGACAAATATCAATAGAATAGACCTTACAAACAAAGAACACAAACATCTCAATCTGAACACGACAGAAACTTGTCATTTTTTTCCTTACGGCTACTTACCATTTGTTCTCCACTACATCCTAGGTATCTTATACTCTTTGTAGCAATAAAGTCATCTCATTTTCACTCGACACTCCAACAAATACGTTTCCCTCACTGCTTCGATAGACAGGCCAATTTACGTTCTTAGAAAAACAACGCCCTTAATGTTGTCTGATGATAACATTGGAACATGAAACAACGTAAATACACACTTGTAGTACTTTATAGTCGATACAGCACAAAATAAATCTAGCATGCTGCAATGCAGTTTTTCAAATTTTCTGTGGGCTTTATGGGTTATATGGGAGTAACTACATTCAATAGAAGTAAAAAACACACTGACTACCATACATAAGAGAAGACGGTCAATAATAGAAGATGAATTTTATATTGCACTTACTATACGTCAGTATAAAATCGACATAAGGTCAAATCGAACGAGGTCTTCTTTTCTTCTCCGTACTTCTGTCTGGTTTTCATGGTATACACTATGAGTCTACCATCGGGCTTTCTCTTCGCTTATGCTGTCTCCATGTAGTAAAACTTTCTCCAGTAAAAAACAAAATTTTCCTTTGAAAATAATTTTTCGCGTTTATTTTCACCAAACTGTTATTTTCACCGAACTATTTTCACCAAACTGTTATTTTCACTTGGTGAAAATGGTGTGAAAATGATGTGAAAATGAAAGTATTATATTTTACTGGTGAAGTTCCATATGGATGGATTTTCGTATACCGTTGGTAGACTCATACTGTGCATCTCAAATTTTCCCGCTAGTTTGACTGGACCTGAGAACAAAGGAAAATAAGTGCTGCAGTTCTACTGTACGGAATTTGACTAGTTAAGATTTTTTCTTTGTTTGTGGCATAAAGCATATACCGTGGAGAAAATCGTGGAGAAAACAGGAAAAGGGAATAGATCACCGAAGGAAAAACGGGAGAAGTGAAGCCAAACGAAGCTTGCTTAAGATCTTTTCTTCTCGCCACTACTACTTCCTCAGTGTATTTTCGGTCTAGTTTTTGGTGGTATTTGGAATAAGAAGCGGTGCCTGGTTCCATCCACTGTACATTTATCTACGGGTAGTATTACAGATATTTATACGGACAGGGACTTGTATAGAAATTTCTGACAGTGATGAGTAGCCGCCTGTTGCTTTTTGCTGGCTCAGCCGTCGTCGTCTTACTCACTGGAACTCTTAGCTCTTCATACAGATATTATGTATTTCTCCGTGGAATTCACTAAAGCTCATGGCTATCGATAATAACAATAGCATTGGAAGAAGGCGGCGAAGACGTACCAGAACAACTTCCACGGTGTTTCTTGTGCTCGTCATGTGCTCGGGGATTAGTGGAATGATCCCATCATTAGCAGCTCTCTTGGTTGCAGCTGCTTCCACCGACGGGGGCGGCACTCAACGGGGACAAACAGGAGGCGCCCTTTCTCAACAGCCTGGACTTGTAGCTCCCGTGGCTGACGAACCGTTTCTTGTCAACGAAATCGAAGACGATGTTCACTGTGAGCAATTAAATTTTTGATAACTCCTCATTATTTACTACCAACGACTTGCTCTGTCCATTTTTGACACTAAATGCTCTGCTAAAGCTTCCTAGTATGTATTAGCAAATAACTTTACAAGGGATGCCAATTTAGAGCGCATTGGGAAATTGTTCATTTGCCCGTATGTGGGTCGTAAAACGTAAAACCCTGTTAATTAAGAAAGTAAGCATACATAGGCCTACTTAGCTGTCTACCTATTTATGCATCTCTTCTTACCCAACAAAGTTGCAAAACATTTGATTCTAGCTCAAGTAGACAAGTCACTGTTGAAGAGTCTATGCTAACCAACTTTTCAATAATTTATTCTTGAGTAACGGCAAACTGTCAATGCTCTAACAATTCTAAGTGCTCTTTATATTTCTACCTATTTGTACTTAGACTTCACTCTCTGACTATTCAAAATTATTTATCTGGTTATAAGTGCTTGTCCAGTTTAAACTATAAACGCATGGGATACTATTGTACTCTGCCCGTACCAATGTTATTGCTATCCTTATAAAACCGATAACCCCTACTGTTTATGTTAACAATTTATTTCGACTTCTATGTAGCTACGCTCTGCTGGCAGGGTTCTTTATATACTTCAGTCACGGACCTCGGAATATTTATTTTATTTTAGCCATTTACCAGGAATATAATCGAATAAACTATTCTCTCTGAATTACCAACTTAGTAAAGGCATAAATATTTATACAGAACCTACCTTAGTATAACCTATATATCAATAGTGCACTCACACTCAGATGACTCAGAGTCATGTATATGAAATAGTAATTAGTGGGACATTGCAGAAGAAGGCCTATTAGGACAAACTTTATTCATCTGCCCTATATAATCAATAAGAGCATTAAAATTTATAACAATGTAATGCAATGCTTTATCAAAGTTATATGCTTGCTGCTTATGTATTCTTTAGAAATTCATAAGTTCATAAGACTGTTAAATCATAAATCTACTAGGCAAAACGAATATAGTAGCGCTGTGTATGGAAAACACTATTGTGAACAAACATAACTGCCAAGATTTGACATATGCACCTATAAATATCTAATAGGTAGCTCAATGAAAATTATTATTATAGGTTGAGAGTTGGGATTGGGAATTAGGAAACATAAACTTAAGTTACTATCGAGTCGCTCGGTTGATTTTGTTGGCATCGCTTGCTATGACATGAATAACGTTTTTGGTCTGCAATTAGCTGATATCTTTAACTTGATCATACCAATAACTAATAAGAAATATCATGGGGTTATAGACAGAATTGTAGAAACTAAAATTGGTATTAACTACCTAATCAATGGCAATACGCATGGCTCCTATTGGTTTTAGTTTTAAGTAGCAAAATGTTCACAAGAACTCAAAGTAATACCTTCGTCGATTTAATTAGTAAGATAAATTGATATTATTCAATAGAGAAAGTACTTGACATCCTCCTTTAATTACCGTTTTCCCCCATTAGCTCAGAGAAATACCTGCTATACGTTTTTGTAACATGTACACAGAATTTGGTTACTAACTAAGGCTATACTTGCTAATACGAGAAGTCTGTAATAGAATCAGAAGTTAGCAAGCTCGTTAGTTGATTAATGTCTACAGTATGTATCAGAAGTCAGTATACATTGAAAAAGATTCCAAGTTTTTTGACGGTACAAATGTTTTTGGAGAAAGTAAGTTAACCCCGGATTTACATCAAACGTAACCTCAGGACCACTTTTGAAAAAAAAATTTAAAAAAAAAATTTTCAAATTTTTAAATTCACAAATTTTGAAATTTTGATTTTTTTTCAAAATTGGTCCTGGGGTCATGTTTGATGTAAATCCGGGGTTAACTTACTTTCTCCAAAAAAATTTGTACCGTCAAAAAACTTAGAATCTTTTTAGAATCTTTTTCAATGTATACTGACTTCTGATACATACTGTATTGTTACCTTTTGTTCGTTAAAATACTGTGAAATAAAAAACTGGAAGCAAATAAAGCTAGGTATTCTAAATTCCGCAGCTAAAACTACGGCTACAGCCTGAATACTGTATAAATAGCCGTTGATACTTACCATTTATATTTAAGGAGAGGAAGAAAGTGACCAAGAATTTAACGGTAACACATTTTATAATTTGATTTGTTTTCTCTTGTCTAATTTTGATAATCTTCTCTCAAAATCATTACTGTCGGTTTTTTTATCAATCAATTATAGTAAAATTGTCGGGAAATATTTAGTAAATCTTCAATATTTCTGATAATCATTTGCATTGTGAATATTGTGATAGAAAACCCAAGATTCATGGTTAATATGCTAGATATCTATTGTTTTCGTTGGAGTAGCATTATTGATTGTATAATGTATACGATTTAAAATTCTTAAAATCGATGCTACATAGCAAGTGCTCTTCTGTCAGTGCTGGTGACTGGAAAATAACTATGGAACAAACATGTAGCAAAATGTACGTTGAATATAATTTGTGTTTAAACTGAAATGATGGTTGGTGTATGGTGGTTTATAGAACAGAATTGATAGTTGTTTGACATTTGTTGTAGATTATTACAATATTTGCGTACCCCCTTCACAAATGTTTGTCAATTTAGTGCGCTTGTATTTATGATTGTTTTCTCGATGAAATTGGAATCTTCAATTACAAATATTATTAGAGGGGTATTTAATAGTAGTGAAGTGATGGGTGAAATATATAGGTACCTATTACCTATAAATGAAATGCAAGAGTGTAATCATTTATGTTTGCATAGTATGACGGGAGAGGCAGCAATATCGTAATCCCCCTGTTTGTTTTGCAATTAGGAAAAAGTTAAATGACTGAAATGAACTGAAAACGTGAAAATTGTGTCTACATAATTCCCTGTGTCATACCCCCAACTGATAAACATGTTAGTACGTACATTATCTATTTATTATGTACATTGGGATGAAAATTGCATTGACCACCAAGGAAAGTAGTTTTAGTAGCTTTCCCGCTGTGTGCATAACGAGTATAACTCTGTCATCGTATAGAAAAGTAAATATATAGGAGAAAGAAGCAACATTGATCATGGTATCTACATTGCATGCATTTTGCTCTGTCCATAAAATAAAGCCCATCGGTGAGCTACGGATTTCCAACAGCGAATGTGTCATGTCCGTTCAGAGACACTAATGATTTTTAATGAGGAGTCAGAATAGAAAATAATGTGACAAAGCGGGGTGCACAGTTTACACACTACTTTTGTCTCCCCTACTAATATGTACCTAATAATGTTTATATGCTTACTTACTGCTACACTCTCTGATAATATCATATCTCATGATTTCATACATCTATCAGTGCTATTGTTTAGTTGTGGATATCTGTAGTAGGTAGTGGTGTTTGTGTGAGTTGATCCATATTCATGTAAGAGAAGAGCATAAAATATTCCTGGGTAGATTTCAGTCAGTGTCCTATAGATCTTTTGCCTTTGTCTGAGTTCCTGGTTTCATTTCCCTATCGAATCGGGCAATATGTCAAGTGAACTATGGCTACGACTACGATAACATTATAGTCACTACCAATATGCATTATGGATAGTAACGATAATGTCTTCGTGTGCTTCAGTTGTTCTGGGCTGGCTTCGTCTCCTACCTCCATTACATACATTCAGTTCCAGTGGTACTTATGCTATGAGGCTCCTTTCAGTTTCAATGTTAGTCAGTTCAGTTTTAGACTAGGCAGGGAGACTTTTTGCTTGCACACAGACAGACACTATGCATTACGGTGACTAGAGAAAGAGTCTTCCTCTATTCTGTCTCATGTCGGTAGAAATTTTATGATGCCCATAATATTCTGAGAGAAGGGAAAGAAATGCATTTGCCATCACATTACATAAGTACAAGGAAAGTAAAGTAAAGCAGGCCGGAGAGAAAGAGTTACGGGTGGATAGGGAAGGATAGTACAGAAACAGACAGATACTACTACATAAATATATAGGTTAGGTTAACGTTGTAGCAAGTATATCGTGAAAGAGTGAATTGAATTGGATTGAAATGGTCTCTTTCTTTAACTGACTGAGAGTCTGTCTGACTTGTCTACTTGCACTGTTCATTTCTGTCCTGTCTTATCCAATACTATCTAATATTGGGCATGGTCCCTTGTTTATACCTCCCTAGAATGTGTTTCCAACTCACTTTACTTTCCTGCTACGATTAGCATGTAATAGTATTTACAGATATTGTACACACTACACACTAGACACTTTCAGTAGCTACATATAGGTTATAAAAGCATAATAGTAAATTTTACATACATTTACTTACAGAATGGGAAAGCATAATGTTGGGTATTTTCGCAATACCTTTTTGTACGTATGTGTGCGATTTATTTAACTGCCTTTTTGTAGGCACTATAATTATAGATGTACCGAGATCGAGATAGACTTATATATTGGGTCATATACGTAAGTATATATTTTCTGTTAGTTGTTTAATGGTTCATTTTATAGCGTTATCGTGTAAGGTACGATATTGGCAAGATGTCTGTTATGGTTTTTATAGGTGGCAACATTCTAATCCAATGTGTGTGTGCACTATTCGTATAGAAAGTGGAAAGTAATAAGACACTATGTAAAGGACGTTACATTTTATATTGCCATCATCTTAGAAAACCCCAACCAAACCAGGAGTTGCTGAAACAAAGAAATCAATTAGGCTTCTGAGAAAGGATTCTTGAAGACGAAGGGCGCTATATGATATTAGTTACATACGTATGCGTGCACTAAGTATAATAAAATAGTTCTATATTCACCTATATAGAGCAATTTGACTACGTAATTTCGCTTGCTTCATTGAAAGGAGTGGTATAATATGTTTGGAAATAGATAGATAGCAAAGAGTAATACGGATATAATCGCTATTTAATTGCGGCTCTAACCATTTCTAACATAGTCAGAGAAGCAGATGCATTTTATTGAAGTCTGGCTTCGTCCGACTTGTCTTATCCTCCCTCTTCTCTACTTTTCCTTGGTCTCTGCTGTTCACAATCAGTTCAAATCACACTAGTGAGAGTCATGCCAAAGTAAAGCATATCCTGGCTTCCTAATACCAGGAGTAAATACCATTTTGGTAGTAGTTTCCCATGATTTCATCTACTACGTATATCGGATCATTACTCCAGATTTAGTTTCATATAAAAGGAATGAATAAGAACATACATTTAAGAAACTCGTGGTGTGGCATCAGCATCGTGTCTCTATTGATGTTGGTGATTCCTTTCTGTTGAATATACTTACATACCTATCTAGGTATGTACAATTTCAGATAGATGCATTCTCTTTGCTCGTGCACACACTTTTCTACGATAGAGTTATCCAAGCTATGCGTTATAATACAAAGCAAAGTTTATATATCTACAAAACACAAATCTACCTTATTATTTGTAATCTATAAAGCTTAAAGAAGGTTATAATGGTAAATGGAACTATGAGAAAGAAATACTACACGCTGAGAAAATAGTTGATATGTTTTTTGCAAACTAACTCAACGTGTCTAGTGTTACACGTATATATTGGAAATAAGACTAACTTTTAGCTATAAGCGCAGCCATATAAATCTATAGTAAATAAATCAATGCTCGTTGTGTAATGTATATCACTTTGTGAATCCATACTTGCGTAAAGAGAAGAAAGAATACTGAGGTATAGTGATGCGTGTTTTCAAAGTTTTTATACACAATAAAGCAATTGTGTGCTCAATCAAATAGAGGCATAGATTGAGTTTTGTCTGCTTAAAGATTGTTGTACTTTTTGTTGTAGTCTACTGATTTTGAAAATAGTAAGAAAACAGGGAAAAAGTTAACTGAACCAATAAGCTGACAAACGCATGTCAATTTGACTGTACTACAGAAGATCTAACTTTTGTTAATAAAAAATTTGGTTTAATGAAAGAGCATGTCCATTGCTGTTAAGTCGGGAGAAAGCAATGTCAGCTGAGCAAGAGGCAGGCTCGAAAATGAGTGAGATTACATTGAATTACGCACTAAGAGAGTTGTGATGTGAATGGTAAGGAAGGAAGGAAGGAAATGTGGTTGGCTTGCTTCGTCTGCTGCCCTTTTGTATTTTTCCGTCGCTCTAACTATCTCAGATTAATTCTCACGCATCAATCTCAACGGCCAAAGAGAAACTAAGACCAAGCTAAACCAAACCAGGACAAGGAAGAAAGAAGCTTTGTTCTATCCCACTTAAACTTGTACGCGTGCTTTTCTTTTACGAATCAATCTCAACGGCCAAAGAGAAACTAAGACCAAGCTAAACCAAACCAGGACAAGGAAGAAAGAAGCTTTGTTCTATCCCACTTAAACTTGTACGCGTGCTTTTCTTTTTCGCTGCCCTCTATGCACTCTATACTAGTATATGCAATAGTTTTGTAAGGACACACGCAAAGTATACACTATAGCTATATAGATAGTAATGTTTACGTAATATATGATGTATATGTACGTGTGCTATTGTAAATATAAAGTGTTCAAAAGATGTGATGTTAGTAGTTATGTTCCATTCTAGGAAAAGCTATCTACCCTACATATAATGTAGCATATTGAGGTTGATTCTGTGTTTGTGTGTATAATATGTTTGTACGGTAGACAAGACAAGATAATAAACGTATTCACTCTGGACTTTGCTCGGATTCTGTGGGGTAATAAAGGGCTGCACATTAGCAGATCAAAGGTTTCTCTGCCCTAGTCCATTACATTCGGATTCCCTAAAGAGCTTCTCCTGCTACCACTATGACTTTCACTTGTGGTCGGCTGCAAACGGAGATATTGCACAATTTCTGTGTAGGTATCTATATCCGGTTCACTTCAGAATGGATGTATGCCGTAACGCTGGTATTATGTAGTGGTTTTGTTATGTTAAGTCTAGCATGCGGATGCATTTAGACTGCACTCACCTAGCAGTAAGCTACTGCTGAATAAGCTTAACTTTATTTCCATCCGGGATACTAGGGAAAAGTTGTAGATTGCCATTACCACATCACATAGTGGTGCATATATGAAGAAAATCTCACTTTTACCTTACTTAACTATGCTATTTGTATGTTTACACAATACACTGAAACCAGGAGGCGGACAGATAGAGACGGGTAGATAGACAGCTTGGCTAGCTTCGCCAGAGAGACAGACACACTGATAGACATGTTTGCCAACTTATACATTGCAAGGTACTAGATAGAGATAAATGTAAACTATTGTAAACTACAGGGAAGATATCGCAGTAGAATGGTATATGGTAATGAATATGATTATGAAAGGAGGAACTATATACTTACCTTTTATAAAACTAGTTCTTACACACATAATAGTAAATTACTGTACTACAAATAGCCAAAAGTTAAATAGTACCATACCATAATAATACAGTGGTCTGAACTTGTTCTGATAGAAAATACAAACACTCGCCGAGTCTAATTCAACCCTGTGTCCTAAGTATGACATCAAACCGACTCAAACGAAAACCAAGCGGACTGAGACCGACTATGGAACTTGACTGAGCCAGAGTAATTGAGGCGTGAGTCTTCATTCAGCTCAAACTCATTCCAAACATTATCAACTTCCGGAATTATTGCAGGCTAGACCAAACAGTACAGACTTAATATAATATGCCTATAACCGTGACATGGGTGTAACAGATATAGTTACTCCTTATTATGTTGTGTAGTTCTAACTAAGTATGTTTTATATGAATAAATCCATAGAATTGAATAGTGCTACGTAGACTAGACTCGAGTACATTACACACCCTGTAAAATCCATTTTATGTACGTTGTGCAACGTTACATAGCGTTACGATACATTACATTTTACATTTAAGGATAACTGCTTACACTTACAGCTTTCGTGTTTACTGGAATCTCCCTGCTCACATACTGATAACACATTTGATACCAAAATGATGTAGTAAGCACATTCTATACAAATCCGGAAAAATATCTCAGCTATACACACAAATATGTCATATCTGTACTATATAATATTTATAATATTTAACTAGATACTATATACCACAGTTCACTGTATTTCTAATTGTAGTGGCAGAACACAAACACATCTAGCACTGAGACATTTGTTCTGTGGAATTGTTTTCCTCGCACATAATCTAAATAGTTGTGTGGTCCAACGCAGTTCAATCGACGAATCTAGTTTGCCCAATGCAGCAATCGTCACACCAGATTTCGAGACCTCGTTTTCTTGTTCTGATGTTGCTGTGATAGTCCTACATACTGTGTACAAGAATGTAATGTGCAATAATGCAGTGGAGACAAGAAGAGCTCAAGTTATACTGAAAATGTTGGTTCCGTTACAGTATGCTATTACATTTCTGTCTACATATACTACATGTAGATTGTATAAAATCTCAATACTTGGCATAGGATTCCAGGATGTTCGTAAATAACATAGCAGAGAACAATGGAAGGCATGTAACAATGATCCTACTCTTGTGTAATTTTACATGGTGACGCATCCCAGATTCATAGCACCTCTAACCAACAGAAAAGCAGCCAACCAGTAACTACTATCTTTATTTTTCATGTACAGCGAGAGAGAAGACAGAATTTTTTTGTCTATTTGTAAATATGGGGCTTATAGGAAATATGGAATTAAATACTGCATCTCTATTCTCTAGAGTTGGGGAAAATATAGCAGACAAGTCAAATTTTAGTAGGACACAAAAGAGGAAAACAACTGTTAAGATTCTGGGAACAATAAGGCTACTGATGTTGAAATGTTGGTAGATACAATGTGTATAGTAGGGCATTATTCCAGAAGCATCTTATGAGTTGGATGAAGAGAAAGGAGACTGTTTAGTAAATGTCTGTAGAGTGTAAGTTTCAGAGGAAATTTTTGGAGATATACATTTCTTTCTTGTGGAGATGTGTTTAGTTTCTACGGAGAGAGATAGAGAAGATTGAGTGAGAAGGTTTGATAAGGATAGAGCTTAGAGAGAGCAGTAAGTTTTTGTAGGCGCGTCCTGTTTCCTTGCGTTAGTCCCAATGTTGGTCATTACACAAGTTGCCAACATAATAATATAAAAGAGGATAGAGATGTGAATGGTGTATAGATACAGTTCCTTCACATCACATAAGATTGGAGTTGAGAGGATGGAGACAACACACTTTTCCCAACTGAAACCAAAGGACGAGACAGAGCGAGAAAGTGTATAGTGAGATTGAGTGGATGGCATGGGCAGAGAAAGCCAGATAGTTCAGTTTTCTTGACTTGACCATCAGATGATTACCTCAACAAACCCAGTATGTCCACTTATGTAGGTTACCTATATATGCACCACTTCAACTCTCCACCACTCCAACAAACTTGTGGACTCGTAGTTAGTCAGTTTACAAAGAGAAACAACTTCTATATTTATTGTAAAGTTATAGCAATGGAAAAGATGTTTGGCTGTAGCGGACTTGTCGACTAAACTTAACTGGACGTCTCTATTCTGTAATGTTCAGTTCTGACTTTACCAAACTCAACTCTCGCACACCAACTGAAATTATTACCCACTTCTCTTGCCACTAGCACTTGTCTTGCTTTCTTTCCTATCTTTCCTTCCAATATCAGACCTAAGTTCTTCACAGCTCGATGACTTTCCTTTCTCGCTCCACTAATATACACAGTCTACTACTTACAATCCAAACAGAGCTCAATACTTTGTAGTGTAGTGGGAATTGACCAAATTCGCCAAACTGAAACAAACTACAAACCTTGCCTGTATACCTATGTCAAGCCCACTAGATTATAGAGTATATTCATACACAAATGTATGTGTATGTGTAAATTTTAAGTAAAACTTGCCAACCAACTAAACCAGATCATTCCATTCCTGTGTGCTAGCCATAGTTTATCGTTATATTTATTATATATAGGAGCCTACTCTACTTTGCTAGTTTATAGATGTGATAACTATGTTATAAGTTCAGAACTTAGATGTATTTTTAGGGCTTATATGGTAGGTGTGCTTATATTATAGTACATGTTGCACTTTAGTTCTCAATTTTTGACTATCTATGGGGAAAGGTATGTAAGTAGTATAGACATGCTGCCATACGTACGCTACGTGGCTCACATTTTGGAATCGAAACTTTTTTAGTGAAAAGTAAAAAAGAGAATTGCGACTAAAAGGAAGCAAGAGGCTACATTTAGAGGCGCACACACATACACACGACTGAGTATCACATCATATACTTAAGTTAACCCAACTTAACTTAAACTCTGTTCAAGTTCTTTTTCCCGGCTTTCCCTTGGAGTAGTAGAGGAAGGCAGTGAGCAGACCAAACCAGGACATACATAAAAATCTCCATTTTCTCCCATTCCATTCAAAAAATACTTTCAGCACTCCTAATGACACTACCGTGGTTGTTCTCCTTTCCTCTGCTTTCGTCGGGTTTGGTCTGGATTGATCTGAACATTTTTGGTATAGCCTAGAAAGTCTTCTCGCTTTGGCTTTCTTTCCTCAATTACACTTAGTCAGTTTGTCTGCTTGTACATAGTAGTTTAGTTTGTTAGGCTTTTTTTATAAACGTAAAGTAAGGGCTATGGGCTGTCTCCTTTTTGCTTTCTTCGCCTTTTCTTCATTTTTTTACTCTAACTCTCTCGCTAACTCCATTTTGTGCAGTCACATTCAATGTGGAGAGCGTTATCCTCATTTTCTTTCTTTTCTAACTCCTTTCTCCGGCTTCCAAAATCGTCACAATCAAAAACAGTCAAAGTCAAATCTGCCGAGAGAACTCCGCTCTGCTCTCATTTCGGTTCTGTTGACATGGACAAGGAAAGGAAAGAGAAGACAAGGCCAAACCACACCACGCTACGAATGTCTGTTCAATATGAACTGCAGTGAACTGTTCACTTACAAAGGATAAATGAGGCAATCGATCATTTCATTTTCATATTACATAGCGTTAATACTACCTCGTCTAAATTGCATGCAGACCATAACTGAGTGTTGGTAGGTAGTTAATATGATTATCTATGGAGCAATACATAGTTTGTAGATATGATATCCTATTATGTCGCATTATGCAACTTGTCACAGTCACAGTTCCTTTCATACCTTTTAGAAATGACAATTTGTATCTATAAAATGAAAATCTCTGCTGGGATGATGCCTGTTTACTCCCTAATATTAAGAAACAGACTATCTAAATGCTACTACATACCAAGTCTGTTAACGCCAATCCTAATGACAGATAGCAAGGCATTGAACCCTTGTTATGTATCTATAAATTGGGAGTTTTATACGTAATAAGATTTCCTATGAGGGATCAACTCAGGAGCCTAAATAGTTAACTAATTACTTCTGTCAATTTTCATTAGGTAGTAATCTGAAATGCCGCTTTGGGCATTTTCCATCATTATTTTCAGGGTAGCTATTGCCAAATCATATTAATCT
This sequence comes from Tomocerus maximus, assembly GCA_019776445.1. Lineage (NCBI taxonomy): Eukaryota > Metazoa > Arthropoda > Collembola > Entomobryomorpha > Tomoceridae > Tomocerus > Tomocerus maximus. The sequence goes on from JABASH010000116.1 coordinate 17,409, forward strand.
TGCAACATCCTAGATTTATACTGCTCTGAACAGAAATTACGTCTTTATCAGAGTCATTACATAAAATACCTGTGGCTAACCGTAAAGAATTACTTAACAATGAATTAACTGTAATTTATTAGTCTCATCGGACAAAGTATATAGAAAGTACATAAAAACTACAAGCATGTGCAATGTATCTGTGTAGATACACATGGAAAGTTAGCTCTTTCATGTAGGCATCTAGTGCTATAAAAGATAGTTCGTGTCTCAATAGGTATAGAAGTAGGAGTAAAATAAAGATCGTTAATGCATATAATTGCCCAGTGTAAAGATAGGGAAAACTTTTATGTTTTCCTTGTTATGTTCTTCTCTAATGTAACAAGCACACAGGGAATGTGGAAGTATCTCAATGCTCCTCGTACAATACTAAATACATATGGGTCGGTAGCATAAAAGCATTAAATATATTAAGAGTAATGATATTATCATGTACATGGGAGAAAGTCATGAAGCCATATACTACAAGGCAGAGAATAGTATCTCATTGGGCCATACACTTTTAAGTTTTACTACTTTATTTACAATGCTTAACAATGTTGTTGGCATATGATATCATACAATAAGTACACATAAGACATAAATACGTACATTAGAGCACAAATCCACTTTCACCCCTATTACATTATACTAGTCAAAGAAGATAACTATATTTATTCATGTTACTTTATTATTAACATAAGTAGAATATCCTATTAGACGCTCGTTTTATTTTTAGTAACTTTCCCTTTGGTTCTCTTCTGAACTTCGTACAAGCCAAAGTTGCAATGTATAACGTCAAGTCAAGTGCCATAACAAATCTCATTATTCCTCATGCAAATATCGTTTGTGTTCCACGGAGATGGTACTAATATTATGAAAAGCAGCAATCTCTCTCTTGTATTTGTCAGAACAGAGGAGATATTGTGTAGATCCCTCACTCCGGAGACTCAGTGAAAGTAAGACGAAGCTCAGACCCTCACTAATGAAATGGATGACTAAAGTAATGGGTTCTAAACACAGAAACGCAACAGAGTACTAATACAATAGATGCAGACACTATATAAAAGATAACCGCCTATTATAACAACCTACATTTTATGTGTATGCATAATATGTACAGTGTAGCTAATAATATGTGTTTAACTATATTCTTCAACCCGACGCATCATCGTGGTTTCCAAACGAGTGTTACGTTTTACGTCGGAGATCAGATTGCGTTTCTCCCCAACTCTACTCGTCCAGAAGCTAATGTGAGCATTTTGGCTTCTCTAATATGTAATCCAACACACAGATGAAAGAAGTAATTGAATAGTTAAAGCGAGTGCAGGAAACTATAATAATGTAATGTGCCTACTTTCACTTCAGTTCGAGTAGCCTGGCTCGGTTAACTCGCCTTGTTGTCGATTCCACTACTGCCACTACGTTTATATTATTATCTCTACTAACGATAAGCTCCTACTTGGCAAATTACATTATTTCTCTTTGACGCTCTTGTCTAATGTTAGACTGACTATCTAACCAACGTTTAAACGAGAGTCTAGTTATCTCAAAGTTACTCTTATTATTACATATTTAGTACTAGTCTTGCCACGCATTGTGATAGCACATAATATGCAGCTGTATATCTAATCATATACCTATATGTACTTAAATAATTGTAGACTCCAGTAAAACTTTGATTCGTGCTTAGTTTGACAGACTGGCGATGAGCTCTGAAAGCCTTTCGTGGTTAGTCCTCTTTATGCCACATTTACTATGCTCAATCTACTCACTTTTACGATTACATTGTTTTTCGACTTGTTGACATTGATGGAAATTTCGTGATTTCCCTACCCATATTAACCCTGATGTAATCCAATGTTCTTCCCACCCGTTGGGCTAAACTTCATGTTCGTGGAAAAAACAATATTTTAGCATTCTTAAAAGACTCCTATAAGATTATACAGGCACCACTTTGCTTCATTATTTACTTAAATGTTCCCCCTATCTGACCTTTCTTATGAGACAGATAGCAGGATACCGTAACAGCATTTAAATACTCTTGATAACTACTTCGGGGTGGTGCTCGTGTGCCCCAAAGGCTAACAAGGCTAGGCTAAAGGTGGAAAAAACCTATTAAATAGCCTTTCTTGTTTAAATATTGTTTTTTTTAACTTGTTAGTTACTTTAATTTCCTGAAAACTACTAAATTCGAACCACTTAGAAACATCTGTTGTATTACATCTTCAGATATTTCGAACAAGGCGAAATTATCTTCATCTTCATCTACATGATTAATTAGGGTAATTTTGAAGAACTTTTTTGGCCATATGACGTAATTCATACAAAGATGAGTCTATTACAACTTACGACGCATAATACGTAATCCTCCATAAAAAGGTTCGATTTTTTTAGATGTAATTTGTTTACGGAATAATACTTTTATACAGATTGCTGACGCTGTAGTAATATGGTAGGAGTATAGGAGTCCCATCATCCTTAGGAGTGAAGTCTAATTTAAGAATCCTCTTTCCCTTTTCGGTGTAATTCCCTTTAGGAATGATTCCCCTGTAGGAGTTATCATCTGGTAGTTCCTAACAAGTCATTTCCCAAAATTCAATTGTCTCAAATCCTCTGGGATGGCATTTTGCAAATTGCTAGTAATCCTGCAATCATCAACATGCAAGGTATAGTACATACATGGTATTTGTATCTAAAAACTTAAAAGTTCATCATCACTGATATATGATAAAAGAGCCATTTGTGATACGAGTGACTGGTTGCAGAGGTTTGTTATACTATAAAATGAAACCCTTTTATTGTTAACCTTGCAGGCTATTGGCTAGACTTTATTTTAGCATTTGTGTTACTATCGAAGAGGTTGATTGTAAAGAAAAGAAGCATAGCTGTACACAATAATACAGGGTTGCCACTTGCTAGAGAATGAATGGGAAAATAATTCACAAAATATTGCATAATATTTACATTTTGAATCTGAATATAATAGTAGAGTACAGCTACCTATGTACAATGTTATGCATTGCAGATTTGCTTCTTGAAAATGTAGTACAAGTAGGTATAAGGTATAGTTTAGAAGATGTTGACTTGACTTCATTTGAGATTGATTGATTCTGTTTGCTGCATGTTCGTATACTTATTTATATACAGTCGTAAACTGTCATTGGAGAAAAAATTCATAGCGGAGAAAGTCATGTCGTTTGAATGATCTGAAATTCGAAATGGATGGATAAGACTGATTCGAGTAAAGTGACATGACAGAAAGTATTGTGAGCGAGAAATCGTTTTGAATGCGGTCGATTTGACGAGCCGGTTGACTAGCATAGGCAAAACAAGAAAGAAAAACTTATTTTCTATGCGATTCTTTTATTGTAGTATTTTATAGATAATAATAAATACATCTTCATGTAGTAGTACAAATAGATCTACCCGCATACAGTACATTGCTTATCTATACTAATAACAGAAATGCTGCATTTTTATGTATAGGTATGCGGCATATGTTGTATAGAAAATGACAGGAGACGATTCGGCTGATTGTACTTATTCGGAAAGATAGTGTATCTGGGAATGTTTTTATTTATGGTATGTGGGTACCTACATCCATACAGATGACGAGCGGGGAAAGTCATGCATCTAAAAAGCATAGATTGTACTCTACGTACTCTTTTGTTCAAACTGGAAAATATTAGAATGTAGACTTACATGAGTTAAACACCGAAGCGGTTCACTCAGTTTTCATCTTCATGCAAGTCTTCGGCTTTTTCTGAAGCGTATTATATTGTATTTGTGTTACACATATACTTATAGTAGCAACTTTTCTGTCGTATCCTTTGTTAGACGCACATTCTCCAGTATTCGTTGACCGTACAAAAGAAAAGTGAAAATTCATGGAACTGTGTTATGGTATTGTAGTATGTGTATGGCATGCGTGTATAGTATATATTCTGAGCCAGTTTACTCGGAAATTATATAGTAGGCGACAACAGATGAATTCAGATATGCCTATAAAGACATATACCACATACTGTGTGTAAAGCAAACATATGACTTTGTATAGAGAGGTACTACAATGATGGATGTGAGCTTGAATACAGAGTAAGAGAAATTACATGTAGACTTCACATGTGATGGAAATGAAAAAAGTGTTTTTTCGCATAACTGTGGAAAAACACTTTTTTGAAATGAAAAAGAAACAACGCGTTTCTCTACTTTCCTTACGTGTCTATGCAGGTATGTAGTACATCTATGTACATAATATCTAGTGTAAGTATATCATGTACATTCTCTGCAAGTCTGCAACGTATAGACAAACGGTTGTAGTCTTTGTAGTGCTAGTGATATTATGTTGTTTATGATCTACATACATGGAGCAGTAGAATGTTGCATGGTTCACAAAATAAAAAAGATGGTATCTTTGTGGAACCCAAACAATTTAGAATGCCACAGAATGGGAGTCTTTTAGCCGAAGAGTAAATAAATGAAAACCCAAGTAGCTTCTACAGGGTGGTTCTAAATGTAAATGAATGCAAATGATAACTTCCGTGATGAAATTGCTAATTTTCCTGTGTAATTCCAAGCGCTCTTTTGATCGTTGTGAAAAAGCTTTTTCTCCTACTATTTGTCAATGGTGGAAAAATAAATTTGACCGTATCGGTGATCAGCAATGGGAGCTAATGAGCTTCTCTAATGCAAAGGTTGATGGTTTTCCGACGGTTCTTAACTGTTTTTCCATTAGCAATAAAAATAAAGCTTCCAACTTTAGGCGGTGCGCCTCGACTGCACTCACATTGCACTACAAAGTACAAACAGATACTAGGATATCCTCACACTAAATAGGATCCTGTAAAAGAGCTGAAATGTAAACTTACAGGATATCCTATCCCATATAGATGCATATGGCCAAGAGAGGACACGCAATAGAAATGCGGTGTTAAGGGTGATGTTATCGCTGAATCCATGATACTAATGCCATACAATTTTCCTTTCCTTCTCTGTGACACATTATTCCCTTCCACCCTGTAATGAAAGCTGGATCAGTGAAAGAGATAGGTGACCATATAGAATAGGCAATTTGGAATTCAGATATACGTAGTCAGTTCTTCTCAACTAAAGATATCACATTACTCCTACATGCATTTTTAGTTTATACACAATTGTTGGAAATTGCACATTCAAAAAAAGGTGAATACAGTGCTATGCTCTAGCAAATGTACTTGGACTGCTAAGAGGCATGTTACACTTCAATTAGAATATTATAAACGTTTCTAAAGTTTACTGCAGTACTTATAGCGCGTATGCCGTTGTATGTATAACAATCGAATTATCCAATCTATAGTGTGAAGCGTTCAATTGAAGGAGCATAGAAAATTTTCCGCATGTAGATATTTAGATATTCCTTTGTAACATGTAATTTAGGTACAGTGCATGTAGTGACTTTGGGGAAGGGATTGTTTTGTTTCGTTTGTACACAAAGAACGTGTAAGTGACACACACTTATGTCTGCAGTTGTATTACTTTGAATTCAATTCATTAAATTGTTACAGTTATAGCCGCTATGCTTCCTTTAAACCATTCTTTTTCGGAATACAGATGAGAATCAACCACCAAATGGAAAGAAACAGAGTACGTAGTGTGAACGAGAGCGGGTTTGTTATCGCGTAATCTTTGCCTACCATGAATACAGGTAGGGTAGGCCATGGTGAACTATGCTATATTTGCTATATGTATAGAGCGATTTTCAGAAATGCCAATACTCATGTATGCAGCACGGTGGAAAGCTCAACTGTAGTACCCAAAGCTTCGGGCTTATTTCCATTCAGTGGTGTGCACTTGTCGGTATATGTAATCTATATATCGACTGCAATGCAACGCTCTAGCAAAACTCATGACTTGTAAATCCAAAAAAAGCGAAGCAGAAATTATGTATGATTTTATGTGCAGAGCGTAGAAAGATAAATAGAAAGATACAAAAATGAATCCAAACAAGACTTCCTGAGGTGCATCTTTACATTTAAATGTATCTATGTACACACATATACGACTCAAGAGTTATCCTAATAAGGACACTTCTACATATACCTAAAGTACACTGCAAATCCAAGATTCTCTCCTCTTTATACTACATCGAGCTGAGATACACTGACAACTTACACAAAATGAAGGGATTTCGTACCTAAGTATGAAAAATATCTGGATATGGATTTTAAAAGTACATTCAAGATATATCCGTTAGTCGTTTGTTTGATTTCACATAGTTGTGTATAGTGCAGTCAACGTATGGCTTGTCCATGTAGATCTACAATTACAATGAAAGCTTTCCAGTGAACTCACATGACAGATGAAAATATAAATAAGGGGAAGTCCTCAATTCAAGTATGTCTGCGGTTGCAGATGCAGAGAGGCTGTAGCTACCATAAGTGATATTTTTCTAACCATAAAATGTTACCTCTGGCTCTGCTCTCAGCCAGCACTTATTGGTATTTTTATGGACAAGTGATGAACAGATTATACTNACCTCTGGCTCCGCTCTCAGCCAGCACTTATTGGTATTTTTATGGACAAGTGATGAACAGATTATACTTGCATACCATTAAATCCGTCATTTCACTGAAGTAATTAATTTCCGATACACCTAGTTGAATATACTATCTAAATAGAACAGATGCGAAAAATAAATCACAAGGATGTCTTTTCACTATAGGTAGAATTGCAATTAGCATTTCTATGATCGAATAGAATTAAACTGACAAACTGTCTTTTAACATTCTGAGTCGAGTGTTGTTTGTGCCTGGTATCCTCTCTCTGTTTCAGGAACATATAAGTAAGTAGTACTTTAATATACGGGATTGTGCAACATGGAATATGCAAATAAATCTAAGTACGTACATTAGGGTATTAGAGCGTGGAGTCTTAATGTAAAATAGTTCAAACGGTAAGGATTGTGCTTGTACTTGTGTTTGCTGTACTTGTGTTTGCCGGGTATTGAGTTGAGATGTAGAAATTCTAGTTGTGGATGTACACCGTACTGAGGATATAATATGTACAGATGCAGTGTATGATGGCGATGCTGATTCTTTATGCTTGAGGAGATGCTCTTTCATGGCATCTTCACTGACATCACATCATAGCACATCAGTCCTCGTCAAGTTCCTTCCCTTCTCTCCTTCCCTATCTTTTATCTGATGCCGAATGCGTGAATCGGGATTTAATAAAAAATGTATGGGATGCCAAAAGAGCGATTCTGGTTGATGTACCCTGCCTTGCAGTTGTGCCTTCGTTTGACTTGATTCGACTTATACATATATTATGTACGGGCATATTGCCTCTTTTCCTTATTCAATGAAATGCCTCACTCAGCTGAACTCTCTTCCCTTTAAAACTGAACCCAACCCACTCACTACCCGCTCAACTCCACTGTGCTACTTCAACCTGATTGTATTCGTAGAGAACATCTATTACAAATATTGCATTCTATAGAGAGTCTTATGCATTCACTAATATAAAGTGAGCTGTAGTACCTAAATACAATTCTCCAACTCACGAACAACTTGCCTTGAAATGGAATTGAAATAGTTCATGTTGTTTAACTTCAACTTGAGCCAAATACTAAATAAAGTAACTTACCTAAATTCCTTGGCTTTCTCTCATTTCATTGTAGACAATAAGTTGTAAAATAAATGAACGCTCTCACTGAAATTCTCAAGAAAAGTTGTAAACATTCCTATAATTAATTTCTAGGCAAATTCTATTCACTTTCCCTTAGATTCCCACTTAAATACACAAACCGTGCAGAAGCACAGACTGACAACACTTTTAAAACATTCTAAATAATTCTTCTTTTCCTATTTCACAATCGGAGATTGCAGCTGATGCTTCTCAAATATTTTAATATGCAAAATACAGTGTTATTAAGAACCGACAATTGTACCATAATGCAATCACAATATAAATTCAAAGTAATACATGATAGAAAATCGGTGTCAACTGTCTATAGAAATAATTCAACTCTGCCTTTTCACTATTTTAGGTACTTAATCTAGTTCGCTGCAAGTGACAAGTTAATTCTTTTTTCCTTAGTATACATTATTAAGATATTGAAAGCAGCATGTTACCAGTCTGTAATAATTAACTGGGTTTCTTGTGTAAACGTCATTGTAGACTGTTGTCGTAAGACATTTTGAATTGCATGTGTGTCAATATCCATTTCGTTTACGTAGACCTTACTACTGACTATACACATCTAGAAAAGTATACGCTATAATTAAATGCATTAATACATATAGGTTTTCTTTATTGGAATTTTCACTGTAACAAACTCGTCATTAAAAATGAACATTAAAATTTGCATTGAGTTCCATTTCGCATAAAATTGTGCTACATTCTTAAAGAAAGCCGAGGGTTTGCAGTTTACAACGAGAAAACCTTATGTTTTGAGTATATCCAAACTATAACTGACACATATATGATTTACCCATATTATGCCAATCATACAAGTCGGCAGTCTCAAGTTTCACTTAATTAACACAAATGCACCCCATTTATGAACAGGAATTTCAAGGAGAAAAGTTATCTAATGTTTTAAAGCTGAGTTTGTCTGGAAATGAAAGGGGAATTATCCTATCGTTTATTTTTCAGCAAACTTTTACTTAAGCTATATGATTTTGTGCCGTAGGTATCTACACCAGGAATATGTGTAGTATAGTAAATACAATAGTGTTGGTAATAAAGTGCGCAGAGTTGATGGAATGGCAATGGCACCTCATTTCTTTATGTGTGTACTATCTCCTCTGCGTGTGAACGTGAATGAGGGGAGAATGAGCTTGTTAAATAAATAGATTTCATCAAGACAGCAGTGGCTTTAGCAGAAGAAGAGCTCTTGGAATCTTCACTCATTCATTCTCTCAGGAGACAACTTCATGTTCCTCACGTATACTTAACTAACCACTCGCCGTCTATCGATGAATCTAAAACCAAAATGTACATATGAACTAGGGGCTATAGTATATCGCCTTAAATCTTCCATGGTCATACATACCTATCTGCATACAATCTAAAATGGACTGTATTTAAGTGGTAGTGGTTAGGTTTAGGCTATAGCTATAATATTGAGTTGGTTATAAGTATAGTGTTACAAGGTTCTTTCTCTTTGGTTTCCCCAAGTTTTACTTTCCAATTTAAGTAGACTGTGGTTTCCCATATTTGGTTTTGTCGACGTTACTTATAATATCAGTCTTCTCTAGCTTTAACTTGCTAATGGGGCCGTATAGTGGGAGAGGAAGCATCCTTTCTCCGCTCTGGCTTTAACTCAAGTGGTTTTGGCTTGAAATTCAATGAATGTACGTGTTAGAAAGCTTGCAATGCATGTCTCATGGTGGAAACATGAGATTTGCACATCATAATATTGTCTCTATCACATGCATGCTACAAGGACTACACTAATGTTTATAATAATAAATGCCTGTGTCGGGTGTTATGTATGTATTATGGGAATCCGGGCACTTGCCTTGCTGTGTCTTCCGGTTCTGCAATGTTATTTAATGCTGCACTGCTTTTTTATTTTCTATGTAAAGACCTTGTAGACTTCTATGGTATAATATAATGATCTTGTTTCCTCATTCTCACTTTCACAAGCTTGGGCACCATACTACCAATGTATTTACTTTACTCAAGCTCGCAAATAAACAGTAAGCCACTACTCACTATCACTACAGACGCTATACAACTTTCCTTCAATCTGTGCTAGTGTGTTCAAGTGGGAGTAGAAAGCAATGTATGGAACCTGGTTCCATTTCAAGCTGTATATTTTAGATCTCATAGAACATCTGTATGTAGAGCAACGACGAACCAGGCCAACTCCTCTGGCTCTATTTTATACCACTCTCCTTGTTACTTCAAAATTTCATATGGGAATGTATAAGAAAGCCTCAGTCACACCATTTGAATAATATCGCCAAAGGTGTAGGATACGATACATACACCACTTGTATTCCAGAACTATATATTACATACTAAAATATTCAAATGGGAGCTTTGAACGTAAACCAATGGATATAGAATATAGATATACTATGCAGTTCATATAGATTGGCAAACCATGGTATTGTTGGTTACTCGAGTTTTCTAGGAAGGAACTAACTACCTATAGGCAGAACAGAGGAGCCATGCATCAGACTTGTGTTTTTCTTTGGCTCGCCATTCGGTCACACGGTACACAAAACATCATAGAAGGCCCTTATGTCTAAAATACATGCAGATAAGTAAGAAAAAATAAGTTCAAGTTACTATGAATGTAAATATAAGTACATGAAAAATAACTATGTAAACTGTGTCATAAGTATTTATATAAATATTTTCGCATATAATGTGTATACTTTTTTGAATATTTCATCACATAGTGTCTCTGGTGCATAATTGAAGTGTGTATACACGGATGAGGCTGTATCAGTAATATAAGTATACAAAAGGAGCAATGATGTATGTTAGTAGGATATAAGGTACTATTTCCGACTTTATTGTTGGAGTAATGTAAGCGAATGTGTTTTGTTTGATTTTGGCGTGCCCAGTTGTGTAAGTACTATTGTGTTGTGTCATTGTCTCTGATGCTAAAAGAAATATATATAAATGGTAAACACAAAAGGCTGTTCTGTCAACTTCAGAAATGTATGCGTGTATGTAGTCCAGTTTAGTTACTACTTAAACTACCTCGTCAATACTATAAAAGACAACTCACTTTAGTTGTGGACGTGCTAGAGTCCACTCGCTTCACTTATGGCAATACCTATGTATTTACTGTTTAGAAACCTCCTAGATCCACGACGACTTGGTTTCAAGTCAAAGTGGAGTCGGAGAATGTAAAGTATGTAATGTAGACTTTGGAGTCTAAGAAATTGGATGGTATCGATTAGGAGACCTTGGAGAATGGAATGGCAAGGTTTGGCGTATATTTACAAATGGAATGGGGCAGAACAGTTAGCAGAAAGAAGTAAATAGCTGTACACACACATTGAACTTGCAGACTAAGGTAGTGGAAGAATTGAAAGTTAAATAAATTGTTGGAGCCTAGCTGGCCAAGCCAACTTGAATTAGGTACTTCACTTTTCCTTTCGCTCTCGTTTATTACGGCCGACAGAGTTGCTAGTTTATAGCAATAGCATTCCAATTCGATTCAGCACATGGGGTACAATACGCTATGATTTTCATACTATATGGCTAAGGGATTATAAAGTATGTATAACCATACGCGCCAAAACAAGGATGGTTGTGAATCATAGAATCTCTATATATGCGCATTTATATTTAGTTTACAGTAAGGTGGAGGTGGATGATGTTCACATAGGTTATGTAATTGTATTATTATGTTGACCAAGGTGCTTGGAGTTTCTATTACAACGTCCCTCAGGGGAGTAGGTGACGACATACTCCAGACAACTAGTTTTCTCCATCCAGTCTTTTAGACCGTAATATCGGGACGAAAGGCAGAATAAAATGTAAGTAATATTGTAAATAGAAGGAACATTGACAGAAATTGCGTAATGTTACTATGTCCCGAGTTCCAGTCCCAGGCAATAAGTTTAAAGACAAAAGCCAACAGGAGAAATCAGAAGTCAAGAAGATTTCTGGAGCAAATGTCTGAAGAGATGAACAAAGGCGTGTGTATTTACTTACCTTTCGTACATCTACATCATTGTCGTACTTTATGGCAAACAGACAAGATAGTTGACTGCCTATATACACCTACGTACTTTCACGTAGTGATATGAAGAAAGTCCAAGTTTCTTTTCTACTGCTTATAAGGAAAAAAGGGAGTTATAAAGAGGAAGGAACACTTTTCCACATTTCGTTTGGTTTCGTTCCCCAGGACAAATGTCCTCTCTCAGCTCCTTATTATTGCAAGTCGTTGGAAAAATGGCAGACTTTATAAGTGACAGATGATATGGACTTGTCTGTAAATCTTTATGTATAGACTTAGTGAATGAGTTCACTGTATACTCTTGCCGTATTTGTATGTGAGTGAGTGAGTTTTGAGGAGAGGAGGAAACCTACAGAGTGCTCTTACGCTTTATGGGATATTTCCTTTTTTGTCTCTCAACTTGCAAGAGGATGTGTCAACTTCTATTTCTCGTCCTTATAGCTGCACCTCTTAAGTATACTATCTAGGTAGCTACTTATGAATCTCTGAGTATAAACTTTTTAACCAATATACATAAGTATCACTGTGTTACATATACGGATGTACACTAACAAATTTTAAGTAGGAGTTGCACTGACAATGAATATAATGTACATTGTAAGTCTGTCCAACCTTACTAACTCTACTACTTACTACAAATAGGAATTTAACTATAGTTATACTATCTCTACTAGTATACTCATAGATATGTGCATTTGTTGTCTATAGTTATTATTAGGTAAGATATATAAATGTAGGTCCTCTTAAGACGCCTGGAAGTTTACATATCTGTATTCAGAGAAAGATCCACGGTTTCGCTTCCACTATGCAAAGGTTAGAAGTTAGAAGTGATGCGATGTGATGTTCTCTCTTTGCTCGTCGTCGCCGTCTGACTGCAATGTCTTGAGTAAACTTGACTCCCTACATTCTGTTCTGCATCCTCAAGTCCTCAATCCTCTTTCCATCTCCTCTGACATGTCATAAAGCGTTCGGATGTCACAGTCACCAAATTTGTCCTCGTTTATCCTATATCACTTTTTCTTGGCCAAGTAAAACCAGAAGAACCATTATGTCATAATAATACAAAAGTGGATGCGTATGGAAAGGCAAATGTGACTCTTACAACTATATGACTAGTAGGTTCAGGAAAGGAAACTAACTATACAAGGTAATAATATTCTATGGCTTTCTTTTCCGTTTCATATGAATAATAACCTTTAAAAAGGAAAGAGGATAATAGAACGGATAACATGAAAAGGAATACAAGCCTCAGATTTGCTTTGCTAAGTAACTAAGTCGCATCATACAGAAATAGATCTTAGATCAGTCTAGAATAACAGTCGTCAGTCACTTTGACTCATCCTACTCTCTATAGTGTACAATACTAGAGCATGGGATATAGATAGATAAGCTTAATATTTTGGGCAAATATCCATCTATATATAAACTCTAACGAAAACAACATCCAAGTCAATTCAGTCTTTCGAAAAGGCTTACTACACAGTTCCGAGTATTTTGTATTATAAATATCCACTATGCCATAGTACATAGATCAGTCCGCTCCGCATCACTTAGCCGATCTTAAGTTAACCTTAAGAGGTTCTTTCGGCCCTTTTGTACTATATTTATTACGTGCACGAAAATAAATTCGTCATGTCAACTTAGAAAACGAAAGAGATATTTCTTGTATTCTACAACGAAAGCAAAGCTCATAAATCCATTGATCACGACGCAAAAATTTGCTAAGTTTGCTCAAAGGGTTGTGTTTATCGGATTACGCAATCTTGAGTAGAGCCATCGGATAAAAATGCATTTACGCACTCGAGGCGAGTGCGATTGTAAAATCTAAAATCAAAACCTCACCACAAAATCCCCTTGGTGTCTGCTGTCATCTTGAAGTGTCTTTATAACATAGGGATGGAAATGTATCTTGGAGATTAGTCTGAGAAATGACATTATATTTATGTATAGCTCTGTGAAGTAGGTACGGGAGAAGTTATATTTTCAATGTTCAGTAGGACTTGATCCATTGTAAATCAAGTTGGGTGAAACAGCGAGCATGAACACGATTAGCCCTCACATTATGGTGACAAGGAAGAAACCCGTTTTTCAAAAGTGTACACTTATTGCCATTCCCTTTGCCCTTCCTCCAGTTGATGTCTTCCTCAGAAAATATACGGTGTCGTTTCACAAGTAGCCATAATGGTCTCTTAAATAGATTGTTGGTTATTTGAAAGAGCCCTGTAGTATTTACAGTAAGAAAGTCTTTCCGGGGTTGGCCCGACTTGAGTTGGTTTGATGTTCCTTTTGCTTTAGTACTCTTCTGTTCCAAAGCACTGGTGTACATTAAAAGCATAGATAAGTAGAGAATACAGTGTATAGACAGAGATGTATAGAAAATAGCTTATAGGCTCCTAGAATATTGTAGTCCATTGGTCAATGAGCCAAAAAATTGAACTACTACCTCGTCTAAACTTGACTGCACTTGTCCCGACTACTTTTTTCTCACATAATGGCCAAGTAGCTATCTACGTAAACGATAGAAAGGCATTGCACCAAAAGACAGGACATGACAAGACAGATGTATGCAGTAACTTAGTAAGTGCCCACGAACCTATTATCCTATTCTCTACCTATTTGCGAACACATATTCATTTCTCTCTCTTTTCTTTGCGTAGACAACTCCTCTTCTCAAAACTCTTCCATTCCTACAAATCTACGTATTTTTATTTCAATAGGGACAAGAGCCAAGTGAAAGCCAGAGCACCTCCACCTTCGTGTCTATAAACTGACACTGTTAATTTGTACTGCAGGAATGCTTTTACTCTCCCTTTTTCCATTAGCCATAGAAAAGATTTCTACGTTTTCTTTTTCTATTGATTTGTGACCATTTTACTTAGCATTATCCACATTACTACTAACGATAACTATTATATTCCCTAATACATATCGATTCTACAAATGGATATTGATTGTTCACTAATAGCCACATGGATTACATGATATAAGGAGACAATAGAATACAATTCTCAGTATTAGGCCACCGCGACTAATAACAGGCTTACATAGAATTCTTATTCAATTTACCGCTCTAGCTCACACCCCTGATGTAAATACAATAGAATAGAGAAAAACTCCTAATAGACACAAAAGGGAGAAAGTATCACGTAGTATTTTGTAACTACATACAATTTGTCTGTCGAGGGTTCCCTCGCAATTACGCTGTAATTCTAAATACCCATTCTGTACTTAAGTAGGCTTTTTGTTACGAAGTTTATTTACGATGATTGTATGTTCGATAAGACCTCAATATGTTTCTTGCTCTTAAAAAGCGTTTTCATTTCGTTGGGCGACATTTGATGGTGTATTCGAAAAAATGACACTGTAAAACAAGTTATAAAAATGGAAGTTACAAGTGCGGTGCATAATAACTTGGAGTAGATAAGAGTGGCTAGGAAATAAAGTTTGTGGGTAATACTATCCTCGAGGGTGGAAGACGCTTAAGTACGTGCTAGGTAAGACGCCTAGGTAGTTTCCTTTATTGTGTTATGTTGTGGCTATCAGTTTTCACCCTCCCCATGCCCAAACTTGTTCAGATAGACTTTTCTTTTGGATACAGGAGAAATAAGCGGTAGAGTGATGTGCAAGATAGTTGGAGTTTGTTTTTATTTCCCTCTGTCGCTTACCCAAAGTCTACTAACAGGTATAACAGATATACAGTTGACTTTGGATACAACAATAATGTATGTGCAGCTTGTAGTTCATTGGTTACGTATGTAGTAATGCTAGGCTAGTGTAGATATCCTGTTTATATGCGTGTAGCTATGCATTAACTTTTTCTTCTTTGTTTCCGAGTAGTATGTTATCCCCGAGTAAAAGGAGTCGGAGAAAGCTGTTATCCTTAGTTTTCTCCGCTGTAGCATTTCCATCTGGAAATAGGGCTGTCACAACAACTTTGTGTATCTTGTTTACTTCCTTCCTCCTCTCATACAGATTCTTCCTAGACTTGTTCTCTGCACTTTGTTCGAATTTGAGTATTTTCTTCCGTCTCTTGCCTTGTCTTCTACTTATGTATATTTAATTCAATACTTCTATGAGTTCTATGTGCTCGTTTTTCTCACTACTGCTTTGTCTGTATTTATATTCCTATACTAATGTACACTCAGCTAGCAGATACTCTGTCATATTTGTTATTATATACATATTTAGTTATTTTTATTTTATGTATGTATGCAATATGTGTTATTAGCTTTTTATCAGTATAGTATTTACTGCGTAAAGAAATAACGAGTAATACTCTATAACAGTGAGTGTTATGCATTATGTCATGTTTCGAGTGAGTTTGCTGATGCAAACGTTTCCTATGATGGAGAGCACTTCACTTCACTACAGGCACCCCTCAAACTATCTCTGTACATGTGCTTTCTCCATCCTACTATCTCGCTGTAGTTAAACTCTAAAACAAAATACACTATGAACATAGTATAGTGGAATCAGCTCGTCAGCTCCAATCCAATTCAATGCATATTTCACTTGTCCGCCTTTCTTTATCTTTTCGAATCGCATTACGTAATTTTCTCACATCAAACTTCCTCACCATTTTCTATAAGCATTTTACGCTGTAAAACCGTTGGGAAGTACCAAGCTCTTGGATACTACGTCCGTATGTATGGTTTAACACAATTTGAAATTTTCTCCTCACTTTTCTCCTTGAATTCAATTCAACTATTTTCTATGTCTGCCCATATTCCGTATGTCTACTGTACAGGGCTTTAACATAAATAACTTAAAAAGACACCTACATCACTTTTCAATAGCTTAACTGCCAATACTCTGCATTATGGATAGTATACTGTAATTTGAAAATTACCATTTCTACCTCTTCGTAATTTACATTAGTTCCGGGGAGTGAGCAAACCTCCAAATTTCTCCCTCTCCTATACCATTCTACAGGTAACAGAATGGGGTCATCATTCTTGGAAACACCCTGTAAAATAATACATACTTGTATTTTGTGGGGCAGCCCTTTCCTAGCATAGAGTAATACGGCTATAAATAAAAGGCTCCGAGAAAATCTACTTTCACTTCGTTTATGTTCTTTAAGTTCCTCTCACACAGAACAATGCACAGAATAAAAAAATTTACAATTCGCCTTGTGTTATCTGCCTTTCTGGGCTAAAACCTAGTTCAGACACCCACCGTATTAGTATACGGAGTTACGAACATATAATTTCAGGCAGTATACAAATCTAAAGTCTAGTGATTTGGACAGCCTGAATATCCTTGTTCAGAATATTTATGCCGTTGTGCGTTTACCCAACTTGTCTGCAAACTAAATTCAATGAGCTGAAACTAAAACAAACCTAGTCAGGTTTGTAGATAGCTGTTCAAATAATAATATTATTATAGCTATCATAAATACTAATGTAGGTATACCATGTAGAAACACTTACTTTAAATTTTGAGTGTGTAGGCAGACCAAACAATGAAGTGCTTATCAAAACATACATTTATAGGAGATATACTAATCTATTAAATGTGCAAATATTAGTGGTGAAGTGTTTGAAACGAAATATCCAAAAACGTCCCATGTTTTTCAGAGAAAGTTTTAAGGTTTTCCTTTCCAGAGTAAACTCCACTTTTCCTTACCGATCTTAACTATAATTAATTTACAATTACTAGCTACCAAATCCAGATATTTATTATGTACTTACATACAATGCAGCTGTATAATTACAGTACACCAAATTAAATGACGGAATGCATGTAACATGGCGATAGCTGCTGTATAATAAATGAGTCCGCCGTAATACGTTAAACGTAATGCACAATACATCTAAAGCAGTAACAAAAGTGTGAAAAGTAATCTATCGGGACATAAAAATCTCTATCTTTCCTTCTTCAAATAGAGTAGTAAAATAGAACAGGAACAGTGGGATAGCATTTAATTGTATGCTAAAAATTTCTCAATTTTAAGTTTAATAAAGTTGTTTACTAAAACATTTTCTATGATGGAAAGTGTAAGAACATGTTTACCAAGATTGTGTGGAACAAGATAAGGAAAAGAATAAAAAAATAATTTAATAGAAGCTGTGTGTTAATTTCACGCACGTAGTATAGGGGCAAGGAAGAAACTGGTATTTTAAGTACCTTCTCAGATTGACAATATGATGGAATCCATGCTTTGAAGTATTAGTAGGGTGGCAACTGCTGACAGTCTAAAATATCGTAAACAAATATTTATTACGCGTATTTTTATTAGGCACGTAGGACGTACATTACGTTTGGAGAAAGATGTGCTTTCTCCTTCCTTTTGTGCATAAATAGTTGGACTATAGGACTACGTCGTGAGAATGCCAATAAAGCAATTGAATATCAGAGTTTTCTCGGAATGCAGAAAATGTTTCTGGGTAAAGCGCTAAGTTCTAGAGAATAATAAAGCATTCATCTTTCGTTGCGCGTCTATAATCATGTATTTATTGTAGGAATCAGTCGATTAGGTTATACGGTAGGTGGAAATCCCATTTCCTGTCTTTTTATACATATTAAATATAAATGTATGTAGTTAACGCGTAGGTAGGATATGAGGAAGCGCAAGTAGCTAGTTTAGCCCTGCCCATAGTATGGCAGAAGAGGAAATGTACACAAGATGGATGGGAGGTTGATAGTTCTATGTTCACCGAAGAGTTGGGATAACCGAAAGAGCAACGAAACTGAGGTACCTAAGCTAAGCTAAGAATTCTATTCTCTTGTACGTAAGAAAGGGTGGGACTCTCCTCGTTAATATCCTTTGCACATCACTAAGATGGAATTGACACGGCGATCTAAAGGAGACTTACTAAAGTAAAAGTGAGCCAAAGTAAAGTTCCTTCATAGATTTAAGCCGAGCCCAACTATAGAATACGAATAAGAAAGAAAAGTCTTACATACTTAGGTCGACAGGCACGTTGTGGTATAATATGTATCCCAATGTTTAATATGTGAACTAACCCTTTAACTATATATTTATAGAAATAATAAAGTAGTTGCTATATAGTATATATTTAATGTAGAATCTCAAATGGTACATTCTGGATGTTT
The DNA here is from genome assembly GCA_019776445.1 of Tomocerus maximus. NCBI lineage: Eukaryota > Metazoa > Arthropoda > Collembola > Entomobryomorpha > Tomoceridae > Tomocerus > Tomocerus maximus. The sequence goes on from JABASH010000116.1 coordinate 36,178, forward strand.
GTAGTAGTTAGGAGTATCTGCATGTAAGTATATTTAGTAGGTATCTATGTACTATGTGTGTGTGGATATTTAGCACAATAATGCAGTTCGATTCAAGTTGACTTGACTTAACGTGGCTTGGACCTGTCTGACTTTACTTTACTATCTCTATATCGTGTTAGTGCCAAATGAGAATTATGGTCTCCCATAAAATGTGCATTGAGGGAAAGTCATAAAGATTCAATCTTGAGCATTTTTCCGCGAGTTCACTAAAGTTGTTCGTTTTGTACGGCTACGACTATTGCCATTTGTGCAAGGATACGTAAATGTACAAGTGAACGTACGTAACATTTATGTAGAATGGGCACTAGACATATACATAACTTCAGTACATCTACACACACGCTCGTAACACATCACATAATGCTTTACTTTAGTGAGCATGTGTGTATGTTTGTATATATGCTATACAGGCACTAAGGACACAATCCTTTGCGTTTTTCTATATCTGTATGTGAAGAAATTGGTAGAACGGGAATTACTTCACTCTGGGTTTACTGTTTCTACTTTCTCCTACTTTCTGTTTTGTTCTCTGCTTTTCTTTTCCAAGGATATAATACATAACCATGCCAAGCAGGTTTTCTTTTGATCTGCCTTCACTGTATTTCTCTGAGTGCAGAGCATATCTAAGGTCCTTACATATATTATTTCATTCTTTGAGTCCTTTGCCTTTCGACTAAAGCTACTGTGTTACAACCCAGAAACTCTGACTCTACTCTGTGCTTATTTACCGACAGACTGTCATACCAAGGTCTCCAACCTAAGCTATCTAAACTTGACTTTCCCATCATGTCCCTTTGTGGTCCTATATATTTTACAGTTTTCTCACTGGGCACGGCACCTAATGCACTTTAACACAACACAAAACAAAATAACCAATGCTCTCCTCTAAACTTATTACACCTATAGGTGCCTAAACCCCTACACTCTGCACATTCAAAACTAAACTCATGACAATAGTTTTCTTAAGCTGTAGTCATATACCTACAATATATTCTGCACAAGTCAAACTGCAGTGAAAAACTTACCTAAATCTTCCTGAAGGACAGGATCAAATAAACTAGGCTATTTATTTGAATTAGACTTTTCTCTAATGTATAGGATGCGGTAGGCACAAAGATTCTGTGACAGTGAACTGTTTTCTTAATGAAAGTTACGTATCTTAGTGGGTTGCAGTTTGGCCGGTACGTGACGTTAGGAATGGAACTATAATTTCTTGGAGCATTGTTATGAGCAAATCTAGTCCAATGCATGATAATTGATAATGGTATCTGAAAAGTCAGGCATGCGTTTTCCTACTCTGGATTTTCCACCATAACTCGATCAAATTTTTAGCAATCTGAACGTGAGTCCTCAAAAGCACAAAAAACGATTACGTAGTTACTTTCTAAAATAATCCCGGCAAAATGAAAATATTGTTTGAATTTTGCCCACTGTGATCTTTACGGCGCAAAATTAAGTCTTCAGATTAGTTAACCTAAATTTTCAGGGCTCATACATTTAGTAGATCGATATAAAATTGGTCGAGTTATCGTGGAAAAAGCAGGAGTCGAAAACCCCATGTATAAACATCATGTAAAGACGCTCCTTAATTTTAGGAAAGATTTTCCTTGTGATTTCTGCTCTCTGCTCCTTGCTATTCAAGAATCAATAATACAAGGATGCAAGTCATAATAAGGTATACTAAAGCAAATGGGTAGCATTAAGGATAAAATAGATAGTGTGTCTAAATTCTTGGGTGAATGTAGAGGTAGCAATTCATAACAAGTAAAAATGTTACAATAAACAGAATGGGCTTGACTTTTAGTCGCTTTCCCCACTGGAGAAAGTTTAAAGGATGGAGCGACAGATACATAGTGCTGTGACAAGAAAAGGGATAAGAGATTCCCTTCCTATCACTCAGCCAGACAAGCCAGAACTGAAATCGGTGTACGCACTGAACTGACTTGGCTAGAAGAGGAAAGCCAAGACGGCTAAACTTCACCAGCAAAGTAAACCAAAGTAGAAGAGTGTCTGGGAATAGAACATTGCACACATTTCTGTCATTGCGTTTCGAAGCCATCAAGAGTAGTGCAGTGACGACAAAATGAAAAGCAGAACGACGGCGGGTACATGATTCGCCTTTATGGCAAGAACGTGACGAAACAAGTCTAGGAAAAAAGTTAGTGGGATGGTACGGAAGCTGGCATGAAATTTATCACCAATGAATAAACCCTAATGGATTCAGTAAAAAGCGCTTCTTCCTCTTTATTCTCACTGAGTCTGAAATGCTCCCTTAACCCGACTTCCTTTCACTTCATATTGACATGACTTGTCTTTAGCTTCCTTTTATTTACATCGTGCTAGTACCTATGCGATATCTCGTAAGATAAGCATCATTCTCCTCCATACGCAACTACTTGCAAATCGACACATGCATGATATCAAAATGTGTGAATAATATTATACAAAGATTACAATCCATGTATTGCATATTTAATAATAAATGTGTTTATTCCACTATGCGTGAGTAAAGGATAGAATTCATGACTATGCATTATGCATAGCAAGTTTGATGTATAGTAATATTTTATATTCTGCTTACAAAAGTATTACTACTATTACTCCTCTTTATGTTAGTGTTAGTACGTGTAATCCGGTGTTACCATTAATGCAATGCCAAGGATTATTTGCAGTAATCAGACTTTTGCGGTAATGGGGGTAATGACCTGCTGAAATATCTACTTACTTTACCGATAGCTCAACATAATTTGCATTGGACTACTAGGAATACCGAGTTTATTTATTTGTGCTTTGTCAACAGACCATATAGGGCTTCCAATTACCGTCTTAGGTGGTAAATGTTAAGTCCAAACCTACATCGCAGTGTAGGGAACTTAGAAATGGAAGGAAATCAAATTGTCCAACCATAGTAAGCACCTATAGAAGGGAAGAGCTTTTGTTTACTGAAAAGCAGTAATAATTGATCAAAATCCATCTTTAAAAATGCACAAGTCAACAAGACTTTCAACACTTATTATAGTTATTATACAAATGTGTCTATACCTTTTTTATATTATCCAATTTACCTTTGTCTCGGTAGATCTGGGGAAAGCAGAGAAAATCTTCTAGTAAATCTCCTGTTTTACATTTTCGTTTGAATTTCCACACGCAATTTCCTTTTCATTGGATATTCTAGAACATTTGTACAATTTGTTCTGCATAAATATAAAAAGTCCACCTGTCTCACATTGCTACTCATTGCTATGCAATTCAACCATCAATTTACTTTTGTCGACACATGATAAACCGAAATGTTATGGTTATTGTTAATGAAAATCCATGTATCGTGATACAATACTAGAGTTTACTATTAATGAAAGTTCTTATTGCATGATAAATGGATAAAACTTTGTATTAAAAGAAATATGCTACTCATCTAATGTACTGAATTATTAAAGGCATACCTACATGGGAATATTAACTGTTATATTTAGTGTTACAGTTCTTTTTATATACAATTACTATTTATACTAGAGTTACTTATTGTGAGTGCTTAGTAAAGTGAATAGTAGCATTATTGGCAGTAGCTTTGTGATTTGTATTGATATACAATGCCTTTCATGTAAAGAAAATTCTCTTTCATGTCATTGCGTGTACATTACGATAGAAGGGAATGTTAGTTATAGTAAAGTAATGTTCTAAGATATTTTATCATATCAAAGTAGGCTATATTCAAAGATACATTAAACTAGTCCTTTGTTCATTTCTTGCTTGGGAACATAATATACATTTTTGGGTACGCTCTTCTGTTCTTCCCGACAGGAGCAGAATAAATTTTATCTGACTGTAGTTTTTTAGGCGAAATCTAGTAAATAGAATAGTAGCGTTGGGAAGTGAAGCTTTTGAAAAAATACAGAGAGAAAAAAGAAGATATCTGAGATAAAATGGAAAGAATGATGGATAGATAGTAGATGGATGTGTGCCATAAAGGAAATAGGGAAAGAATATTTCTTGTTAGATATTCTAAAGGAAAAAATTCAGTTGTATTCCGTATGCAAAAGGGATTGTGTTCTCTTGGGATGTAGGCCAAGCGAATGTAAACCAAGCCTCTTTACTATTCTCTGCTCTGTTTCACTTTCTTTACTCTATCTACTTACTTACCTTCTCACTAGAAAAATAACATTAGCTATACCATTTATTGTATGTATGTGTAAAATCCTATAATTCTTTTAGTTTCTAGAACTTAAAGATTTAACAAATGCTTTCATTTCAGTGTAATTACAATCGGTAGAATGTCTGATGGAATTTTACTTACATAGCAAAGCACGTCAAAGTTTCTTAGAATTTTTATTTGATTCTTATTTGCGTGGGTTTTATAAACATCGGAAGGGAAATAATTGCTGTAAAATCCGATCCACTGGATGGAAAACTTCTTTGGATGAATATCAATTTCCCTGAGAGAGAAAGAAAATTAAGTATGAAGCCAGTATTCATCCTAACATCAAATGTAAATGAGAAAATTTAGGATTACATGAGCATATAATAAAGAATTTACAGAGAATCGTGTAACGAATAAAGTCACGCTCCACAGAGAACGAGCCAAAGGAATACGTGAGGCTATGTGGGATGAAAGCGAAGTTATACCATAGCAGGCTACTTATATACAATAGATACACTATAGTACAGATATACTATAGTATATATAGGTATATAGTATTTAGTTTGTGAGAAAAAGAGCTAAGTTCCTTTCAACTAGACACAAACTCTTCTCGTTTGTCTCTCCTAGCATGCAGTTAAGGCCATCGTAGCTGTTGTTGCATAGCTATTCGTATTTCCGTTATGCACCGCAAGTATCAGAGACTGTATAGAGATATATTTAGGGACTGGGACGGCCGACGGCCCCACACACTATATAATATGCACATAAATTCAAGTGGACTTGTCTCGAGTATAAAATGCACAGTACGGAAAAGTATCTCGTTTCCCATGTCTACTTATGCATGTACATGTGTGCTACTGTTTACGTAGTCGTAATTTATATAGGGACGAAATATGTTATACTTAGTTGCACTGCAGTACTGTAGAGTGGAACTAGGTTTTTTAGAACTTCTTTAGTCAAGATACTATCATATCCGTTATAAATCAAGTATGGGTGAAGGGTTTGAAAACCCAGTGGACAACAAAAGATCCATGAGGCTGTGAGGGACGGAAATTGCGGCCGTGGGTCGACTTGATCCAACGTAGCAAGACGAAACCAACCCGAAACATAGCAAACCAACTATCCACGAGGAGATAATGATGAATGGTAAAAGCCTTTGCGCTTTGAATGAGCAAACCAAACGGAGCCAAAGCAAAGGAAAACTACCCAAACTCAAACGAAGGCTCATAGGACGACCAAACTGGAAATTTCGTGATACTAGTCGAGTCAAAGTCCAGCAAAACTATTTCATACCGCATATTCTACCACATACCATACACCATGCTATATTAAAAACTATCCTACCTAGTGTTTATACATTCGGTCATTTTATACGTTCTCTATCTACTACTATCCCCACTTAATGCGATATCAATGTACCGACTACTTCCTCATATTCATATCCGGACTCTACCTATAGAGATATACTAGAAACTAGAAATACGTTGGACAATTCCACAGATAGTCAGAAACTTTGCAAAGTCACAGCCACTTACTTTGTTGAATGAGTAGTTTGCGAGATATCTATGAGCTTTCTCTCACTTTCACTCCGAGCTGTCCAGCCGTCCCTACTTTATCATGCCTAATACGAATCTACGCACAAAATGTAAAACTCTTCTTTTTCTCCATCATCCCATTGGAGAGTTGAGCGCGCTACTGCTCACTTAACTCCTTCACTTTTGAATCTACAGACAGTTAAAGTCACTTGGGTCTCCATCGTTCCGTTCCCGTTTTGTAAGTAGTTAGCTACTGAATTATCTGTACAGAGTGACCTCAATATATTATTTGCAATAAAATGGCTACCTAATCATCATGGTTCCGAGAAAGTATCCAATCTAATCTAAAGGTCTGCCCAACTACCGAAACGGAAAACGTAGCCTTTGTCAAAGTTTTTGTTTTATTCCTTTTCAACCTATAATTATTGAATTATACTTTCCATTGAATAAAGTTTGCTAGCAATTCTGCACAATTGCTTTTCCCTATGATATTATCATGTCATATGATCAATTCTATCATGTTGAGTACATGTAATCTTCTATTTAATATGTGACATTGCGGAGCATGATAGGCGCATGCGCAAATATGTTCGTAAATATTTTGTAAGATTAAAAATGGAATTGGCCATGTGAAAATGCTACTACATAAAGCTAATTATAAATTGAGTCAGAGAATGTGTGTACACAGAAGTCCATTACGTGAGTGCGTAATTTAAAATCCTGACGGAGGGAAAATAAATGTGTGCGGAAGTTCTTAACGATACTTAAAGTGAACGTAGGAGGAATCGTGGGTATTAAAGGAGGAAGCTCTGTAGATCTAATGGTAAATGTCAAATGGAGAATGGCTGGAATTAGAGGTAAAGCTGATGTGGGAGTCCCACGCAAATTGAGTATGTATTATTGCATGTCTACCTATCACATAAGTAAGCATGGGTTGGAGTAAGTAACCTTACTATGTATGACATGAAGAACCATCTCCCACAGAGACTCATAAAAACATATTAGGAACGATTTGAACTCTTTCGCTTTCTTTTACTTTATGCATTCTTTATTCGACGAGTGTAACATCCTTGTTACTTGATATTGTGGTACACGTATGATACAGACACATCGCAGTATGTGAAAGTGAGTTATAGACGTCTAAGAAGGTAGTCAAATCATGTCGCACAATGGGAGGAAATGGTTGTATGACGTAGAGGGAAAGGGAGCTCAAGTTTCCTTTAACTTTCCCGAATATTTCAGTGGGATGTGTAAAAAGAAAGTAGACGTGTGCGAGATGACAAGACAAGGCTTTTACTTTTACTTGACTTTCTCTGAAGTTAAATACGTATATCTTCTCTCATTTGTCTTAAGATGGCAACATAATTCTTTCAACCTGTAAAAGTTTCAAGATCGAAGATTGAAAGTGTCTAGTTCGTGTCATGTCTGTGCCTATGTACTCTAGTAACAGTTAGTGCTACGCTTGTAGAGGTTTGGCAAGCCGTTTGAACGCTGTGGCAAAGTTCAGGTTAATTTGGAAACGTAACTAAAGTTACTACTTAGGTACTACAACTTGTATAGATAGCTACTAACTCTTTATATCGCCGCCTCACTTGTTTCCGAATACACATGCAACAGTACTCGAGTCCTTCCCCCTGACTTTTACAAGAGGACAATTTAAACTTTGATGATGCCGTTGCTGTTAGTTAAATTGGAGTGCATTTTGTCATCTTTAGTTTTCAAGCATCGCCACGTATTACTTGACATGATTTTTCCCTTCCCATGGCACGACAAATTATTCCCTCCCGAAACTTTCTTCCTGCTTTGTAATGAGTCCAGAACCGAGGAACGACTATTATATTATCGTCTGCATAATCCTCGTTTCTTAACTTTATTATTTGGAAATCACCAATTCGGCTTAGTCTTTTTTGCACAATTTGCAATTTGGACGTCAAGGGACGACGTGTAGCTCAACTTTTTCTTCATTTCGAAGAACAAAGCAACTTTAATTTTGTGTCACTAAAACGTTTGGTCATTACGAATTTTTCTTTCAAGTTTGATTTATGCTTTACAGCTATGATAAGATGATTAATTATTATATCGCATGTACGTTAGGAACACTATTATGCTAATGAACCACTGTTCTCTTATACAAATATACAAACTATGTTAATAAATCAAGTTCAGTCCAATATGTGTGGCACAGAATATTATGTTCAGATACAAAGTACAAATAGAGCTAACGAGAAAAGCATATGTTACTTACGTGAAACTACAACATGCCTAAATATTCCTGTAATATCGAATACTCTTATGAACGTATTTAGCATATTAACACTAAATATACAGTATAGTACAGCTAGGAGTACATTAGTAAAGTTATGTAGTCTGAAAATAGTTAAGTAGGATATATAGAAGATTGTCTTTTCGTGCATGCATTGGAAAGTACGTGAATAGATGCAATCATTCTCTCTAGAAAGCTTTATCAATTTGTTCACACTGCACACAAACAAAAGGACGGAGTTGACTGTAGGAAGAGAAAGTCAGGCCAGACCAGAAGCAACTGGTAATACATAAAACGGAAAATGGAAAATGAGATAATGCAAGTACCGATCTTGGTTTATGCCAGTTTGCTTATGCGTCCTTTTCTCCGCTTTCCCTCAAATATATACACTGTGACCATAGTTTACTTTCCCCGTAGGTACCTTATGTAAATACATTAGCTCTAATAAAAGTGCTAATAGTTTATGCATGCATTCGGAACGTATATAATAGATGTAATATTTAGTGGAAATATTAGTGGCTGGAAATTGGCCTATCAAAATATTATAAATATCCCATTATAGTTCACGTAGTTTAGATATTAGGTTTAGGTAGTCTAAGTACATAGTAAGGATGCAATATACGTGGAATGTAGTTGTTGTACATAAGTAATGTAATGTGATTTGATTTGATGTAGTGTGTAATGTATGCAGCATGATTGCACTTGCTCCCGCTATAGCCCCTGCTTATTTATATAGTGTGCAGTGAGAAGTGAAAGACTAGTGGAGGAAAGAATATTACAATTTTATCTTTCGGCAAAGCCTTAGTAATATTTGATTCTAAACATAAACATGCATACAGGGTCCTCCATAAATATCCCTCTATCTTCTCCTCTTCACTTATCTTTACGCTCCCCATAAACTCCCTACATTATGGTACACGTATTTACTTTATCTATGTACTGCCAGATAGCACAGTGGCATTACTCATACGACCTGTAGCAAAAACGAGTACTCTGCCATGTACTTACCTTAGCCTTAGACATTATAACGGAGCACAAAGTACAGCATTACTTTCTCCATTATTTATGCACACCCGACTTGGTTTATTCATAAGTACATTTATCAACCTAATAACAAGTACAGTACGGATAATAGCACACCTGTCAACATTAAACTCTACCTCTTTACAGCTCGCATAAAATTTTACTATGATCAATAGGTAACTACTACTTATGTGAATGTGCTATGCAGATTGCTTAACGAATTGCAAATAACTTTTCTTTATTGTCCACCTTTTAGTAGTTTGCACTTTCTACAGCCATCGTTTGTCATTTCTCTTACCCGTTTTGTGAATTAATAATAAGGAAACAGGTATTGTATAGTGCTACTAATTGCTAGCTTGCCACTTTACTTGTATAATTACTTTCTTCTGCTTATCATTTGCACAAACAATGATTTCCTGAGTAGAAGCCAGAATATTTCAAGACGACCGGTACAAATTGGTGTCTGATGGAAAAAAGATGTAAAGATAAGTAGTAAGAAATAGTGGCTGTTGTTACTTACGCTAAGTATTTTCCTAATCATAAAATGGACCATTTGGAATTAAAGAGTTGATGGTAAACAATTCTTGCGAGTGCATGGATGCTAACTTTTGATAGAGTTGAAAAAATTGGAGTTTTACGTGGGGATTTTGAGCTCAAGAATTGTGATTTATAAAATGGGAGTTTTTGTTGTGGAGTGGGCTGCAGAGGTTAGCACTGCATCCTGGTACATTTCAAGTTTATAGCATCTGACAGAAAGTATGTACTACTTATACAAGTATGTACTACTGTGTGTTTTATGGACACCGTAAATTGGAGAAAGCAATGCTAGTTTACTGAAGCGTCAAAACTGAGGATACAGTAAACTGTGAGAGTGCATACTATATCTCACATACATTAGGGCAAAGCCACATATTGGATTTGGCTCCAGCTCGTTGTGGATCGAGATGAATGCAATATCCGATACAACATGGAGGAGGCGAGAAACATAGGAGAGGTAGGTGGTTTAACTTGTTAGATAGCTTAGTTTAGCTAGTCTTTCCTCAGTCATATATTTAATAGTGTGGATGGAGAGGCATAGTGAGTTACTAATACTGCTTTATATGCAGTTAAGTTACTGAAGCCAATCGAAAATCCAAGGCGAGTCAAGCAAGTCAAGTCTCGCCAAGACAACTCTACTCAATTTGAACATTCGCCTGAAACTCGGCTCGTTTCATTTCATTCCACATTTCATTCTCCCCACTTTCATTCGTGAGAGGATTTTGTTCCGTTCAGATAACTGCTCTGCCTCTATCTCTGTGTAGTGTACATTTGGTCGTAGTAGGATCCGATGCAATGTGACGGTTCGTCGACAAGCAAATAGCTACTAGCTGTGCAAAACTAAAGTGTAATGTAAAGAAACATATCCCTTGCCTTGACAAAATCAAGCCGAGGTAATGCAACAACGTAAACTTAGTCAAACCCGCCACACCGAACCAGTCAAACCAATCTGTTCACTCTTCTTTCAATTTGCAGACAGATTCAAGAGAAATCAATGACTTTTCCTATCCTCCGTGTTTGCGTTCCTTAAAATGAAAATGATGTCTGAAATCAACTAAAATGATTGCAATTTACAATCTCTAAATCTCTAAACTATTTTCCCCGAACGGATCCAATGCTTCGCCCTATTTATATTCACACTCCGTTCTTAGTTTACTCCGCTCTCTACACAGCACATAATATTACAGCACACAGCTACCGATTTGTCACCAATATACTGTCCCCACCCAGAAGATTACATATAGCCTCCCTATAGCATACTATATATATCACTTCATTCTATTCCCTTATCTTCCTCTCGTACTAAGTAATCTATTATGCATTTCACTAGCCACCAATTTCATGTCCCATTGCTTCCAAATACAGCACGCTACATTTCTCACACTACTTAAAATGACAATACTCACTATTTAATGCATACATACAAGAAGTGTCACTAATAAAATTGAATATCTAAGAACGGAGCGTAGCACAATGCCTACTTCCCATTCAGTGAATCAACATGCCACAGAATAGTAGAATTTCGGATCCCATTTTGTGGCTTCCTTTCCCTTTGGTTTGACCGACTTTCTTTGACTTTAGTTCAATAGCTACCCTATTTTACCAAGAATACATAATACATGCGTATCTACCACAATTTACCTACCTCGGGAGTAACTACAGATAAATGGACCCTATATTTTCCAATTTCATTTTCGAGAGTAGATTCAACTTAACCCTTACTTTGCCCACTACTGTTTGAGCAAACCCTTAAGCAGATGGGAATTCATAATATATGTATATCTAATGTTTACATTACACTAGAGCTGCTATGTATTCCAAATGTATATACCTAAAAGAAAGACATTCCAGTATCCCTACACATATGCTATACCTACATAGTGAAGTTCTAGTTCACCACATTTTACTACAAATAATACTGACCCTTTTGCCTCGGGATAGAGATTTTTCACTCGGATTACGGTTGATCTGATTTATATTTTCTATAATTTCCTATAAAAGTCGATAATGCTCAGCTTATGTAATCGACCAGCTATTCAGTCGAGAATATACACAAGTTTTGTCTATATTTCTTGGATTATTGATTATTTTCACAATACCTAGCACACAAAGTTAAGTAATGTGCACACAAGTTGCTTCAAGTATTGTATATGGCATTTCATTTTCAACGAATCATATAATATTATGAACAAAATTATGATGCATTGTATACAAACTGCTTAAGCGCTCTAAAAGAGAGTATTGCTTGATAAGAGAAATCTGTTAAATAAGGAAGATAAATGATGATTGATGAAGAAAGCGCATAGATGTATGCATAAAACGAGATGGGCAGGCAGGGGTGTAAATAGTAGGTAGGTAGATGACTACACATGATAACATAGTACATAGGAAGGATCAAAATAGGGCAATTGTGGTAGACCCTGGCCCTGGACATGAGAAGACAATATACATATATTTGCAACAAGGTCCGTATGCAATTTTAAAGCTACTCCGCAGTTGAGTTCACCGAGTCGTACTCATTGGTAGAGTTTGCGGAGATCCATAGAGAAGCTTAAGAGAGTTGAAAGTGGAGCAAGATTCAAGGAGAATGTGAAATGTACGAGCATTTCTTTCTATCGTAATCGTAACAAAGAGTGGCAATTCCAGGTTGCCTACTCCGTTTTCCAAATAAATAAGGTATTTCCAGAGTTGTGGTCTTGTTTTCTTCTGGCCAGTGTGCAAGAAGACTCTTCTCATCCTCTTCATCCCATGCTATATAGACAATTGAATGGCCTATAATTCTGGCCCATATATTCCAGCCGTAACAGTAGCAGTAGAAGAGGCCGTGGAGTAAATAGGTAGGGGAATCTCCGTTGGGGCACTCTTTATCCATTCCAATTTGTCTACAGACAGAAGAGTAAGGCTCTGGAAGTTGCTGAGTGGTTTCCTTTGCTAGTGCCAGTTTCACTCCTGCCATGCCAGGACCAGGGCCGTCAGTGCAGAACACCGTAGAGACTCTAACTAGACTAATAGAGAATTCCCAACAACAAATATCATGTTCTATGCTTCGGTGCTCACGGATTGTTGCTTGGCCATTGCTCCACTTTACCTACATTACACTCCAAATTGTAACCATATCATTATTATTCTCTCAACAGAGACTACACATTCAACTAGGTCTTATGTCTTAAATAAGTAAATTTTCAAAATACAAGATAAAATTTCTTCCACGTGGAAATACAATGAAATTGGATGTGAATGCCACAGAGTAAACTCGAGGAAGCAAAGATCGAAATTATTATTACAGATTAGATTAATGTGAGGTCTCCGCAAAAGAATCTGCTACTGCCTATCTATACTCTATTTGCTAGGCCTTCTTAGACGATTGTCACACTTGGTCGATTACTACTACTTCTGAATGCCAATATATAGATGCTGGCAAAAGTTCCTAAAACTGTTGGTGAACTAAGGACGTGAAAATAGTCCGTTGTGGATATGGTGTAATGATATGACTACCTAAAGATATCCTTAGTTTGTTAAACATAGTTGCTGAATTTCTAAGTGTGAGACACACTTGGATCTTGTACCTGCCTTCACTTAACTGCAGGAGAAAGTCTAATCTTAGGTCGCTGTCTTTCCTGGTGAGAATACCAGCATCCATAAGCCTCGGCGAGAGTGTCGTAAACAACGGTTAGACAATGCAAAATCTTCTCATAAATTTCGTCCATATGCAAAGAGATGAGTTAAGAAGGAGGGTCTCCTCTCGCCCTTTATATTCCCTTCACCAAGTAATGGCTCAGCTCCAATAAATTGATTATATCGCTCCCAAGATCCCATAAATTACTAGTAGGCATCACCACAGCATCTACCACCTCTGCGGACGCTTTTAGCCATCACCTATTTAAATACAGACACACTACCAACGTACCAACACTCACCGACGAAACTATGCCATCCACATCCTATACTGATATCATTACTTTGCTTACATTATTTATATCACTAGAAACTGACATCAAACCACTACGCGCTCAAGTCACAATAATACACTCACTCTCAGCGATCTATATCCAACCAAAACCAGACATCACATCATTCCACTACTTCACTCTTTAAATCTTTTTGTTATACAAAATATTCCCTAAACATTTTCATCCGCCAGTGCAGATACCCGTCTTTTTATACAGCTTTCCCCACTATTTCAACTGTCATTCTTACTATATCAACGCTAGTGCGACAGATTCAGCTACAATCTCTGCTCCCCAATCTTGACCTTATAGTGGAATCTATGTACCTAAATAACATGTTATGCTATGGTTGGTGTTATACAAGTTCATTTTATGATTCTTAAGATGAGTATACGAATAATGCATAATATAAGGACTTAATATAATAAGTAGGTAGTAGGCAACGTGTGTGTATGTTCATGTAGTAGGTACTTAAGAACCTAAAAGTTTTCCAGCAGAATGAAATGACACCACTTTTTCTTCGGAATTATTATTCCTCTTTACATTCCTTACTTAAGCCCATTTTATGTGCTCTGCTAGTCAACTCACCTCTATTCAACTACACAGAAAATTCTTCGTCAGTTTCCTAACTTGTGCCAGTTCCTAAACATATGCGTGTATTCTACAATCTTATTAGTTTGCTACCTTTTATGCCCTAAATCGAACATTTCAACTAACGTAGGTACTAGAAGTCAGAAATGCTAACGCAGTTCTGCTCTGCATTTCTTTTTGCTAGCTGTGGATTTTGCCATTAAAAACTTTTACATCCTATACATTGTGCATCTTGACTACACGTGTACGTCCAGATTCGTCCCCCATTACTTATTTAACATTTTCTAATAGAACCTGATATCCAAAATCCAGCCATCCCTATTTTCAAAGATACTATTTTTAATACATTTTTCCGTCACTATATTATAGGTAAATCGCCCACAGTGCTGTGGATTGTGCATTTTTCTGATTAATTATAATGACTATAGCCGTGGCGGGAGAATCTGGGTTTGGGAATGAACGGAATGGATAATTAGTACTTAGGTATTCACCAAATATTATAGTATCTGTGTACAAGTATGATTTGATTTTTCTGCTTGCAGATTCAGTCTCCGAGGTTTGTCAGCAAGAATGACCTTTTGATTAAATAAAGTTCGGGGCTGTAAGTATAAGTATAGGCTAAGAGATTCTTTACAACAAACTATTTGGTAAAACCAGGCTTAACCTTTGCTTTGTGCCCTGTGGAGCCGCAAGTCTACCGTCGAGAAAACTTGTAAGCTTCCGACAAAGCGGATTATTCCTTATTGGAAAGATTTTTTTCGAAATGTCCTTTTCACCTTGGGCATAGGTAAAGTAAATATTATATGAGTCATACAGACATAGGAACTCAGTTGTGACTTCCGACTTTGCGACCAAATAAAATGATGAACCAACCCAATGAAACTTCAACATTTGCCAACAAATACAGAAAACATATTCATTAACTGTGCGTTTTTCACATAAAGTTATGTTGAAAATGTAAGATAAAGTTTACCTTTCGTGTAAACGTCAAGAATGATGAGAAATCTAGAGCAGATTGTTTATTTATAGAAGGGAAAGGAAAGAGAAGCACTGAATTTTTTACTAAATTTTGCTGTTAGCTAAATTGATATTTGCTCTATTTTAATATAACTGGATATTTGTATTGAAAAATGCAACATGCACAGTATTCATTGGGGAGCATATGCTTATCTAAGATACAGAAAGTAGTGAATTGAGATCTGGATTTATGAAAACTCCTTTTGTGTCAGAAGAAGTGGGTATAATTTAATTCAATTTAATATTTACGAGGTATGCTAGCAGCTGTGAATACCTTTGACCCGACATTTTGTTACAACGTTCCCATTACATCAGTCAATTTTGACATTTCTGTGAATAGTGTTGGAACGAAGACGGATTCTTAGTGCTGTGTGTGAGGAAACTGGCTTAACTTGATACACAAAGATCAGATTACGAAGTTGAAGCATGAAATCTCAATCTAGAAGCGTTACGGTGTTTTATTTATATAGAGTAGCTCGGGAGGTTCTGTTTTCTCAGTTTTGAGTTGACAGTAGTATGTGTATTAGATTACAGTGCATTAGATATGTAGGATATAAATTGCTGTTAGTTATAGAGCTGAAATATAATTCTTAGGTAGTAGCAGTTGACTATAGTGCAGACAGCTCTTGTCTTCGTTCTTTTCTTTATGGTGCTAAAGTGAGTGGTGAGCAAGGAGTGTGGAAGAGTTACTGGAGTCATGTCTTGTCGAATCCTCTCGTATTGCGTTACATTACATCACAACTAGCAACTAGCTACTGGAGAAACAAGGGATAGCTTGAAATGGCTATGCAATACACACAAGTACTACTATACACTTAATGCAAAGATGTAACAACCACAGCGTAGCGTCGTAGGATGGGATGCCACAGACACAGAAGTGTAAGTAGTTTGAAAGTCTGGCGAAGAAGGAGCATCATCAGAGAGAGGAGTCGATGTGATGCGGATTGGTTTGGAAAGTGCTATCCCCGACTTGCTTTTCCTTCTCTCCTACAAATTCCTTGAGTCAGTATCTTTCCTTGCCAGACCAGATTCTCCATGGGATTCTCGTTTTTTCGCTCCTGACATTAATTTTCCTTGCCATCTCGAGCTAACCTCCATCTTTGCGTATTCTTCTGTCGACTTTTCACCAGCTCCCGTACTTTACTTTACCAGAGTCGAGTTTAGTTAGCTGAGAAAGTAAGTGAAAGGAGGGAGAAAGCTACGAGGATATAAATATCTATAGAAACTATGCTACGACTGTGGAATGAGCAAATTCCAAGAAATTTAAACTACTTATAAGGAAATGGGATATACACAATAATACAAAAATTGTAACTAGAGCCGTAGAGTATAAATAGGACATAAACTGTGTTTATAGTAGAGTGAAGGTTAAAAAATAAAGAAATGGAAGACAGAAGGGAAGAGAATCGACTAGGCGAGTAAAAGGAGAGGAAGAAGAGAAAATTAATGAATGAATGAACCAAGCAGATTGAGATTTCAGAGCGCTAAATTTCGCGAGGCCATCGTCACTTCTAATTCTCATCTGTTGTGCTCCACTGGATATTCTCACCATTAAATAGATGTGATTCCATCTCGGGTGTAATTTGAATGTATGATTATAAGACATTTTCACAGAGTCAGAGTAGAAACTCAAATTTTCCACACAGCATTTGTGATATCGTAAAATAGCAGTTTCTTACGGCGATTTCACCAAGTCTCACATTCTTAGTAGTGTGTGTCTGTATAGATTCCTGTGAGTTTTGCTTAGCTTTTTGTGCGAGATGATGCAGGGGAATATGATGGGAGGTTATTGCTGTCATTTTACTTAAAAGGAAAATGGAATGGGCTCCGCACACACCTCCGACCTCCTTAAAGATTTTACTGATTATGTTAGATACAGGAAGATTGGATGAGACAGGGTAGATAAGTACGCAGTATTATTGAGTCTGTTCAAATAGTAGTGAGTACATAGTTTCTTTTATTAGTACGTACATTATAAAATATGGGGTAGTTGCAGAAATATGCTTAGTCTGTAGTAATTGCATTTAAATCCGTTCACCTTTCTTTCTCATTCTACACGGAGACTTCTTTATCTCTCACTTGAACTTTTCCCTTAAGAGAATTAAAGGAGTTGGATTTGGTTTGTCTTCCCTTTAGCATCCCTATTCAATTCATTTGGCACTCGCAATGACTGTTTCAGACGGACATGAAAGTGACTTTAATTTCCATTAGAGAAGTAAATGGAGACGAGAGATAGTGAAAGTCTCGTTGCTTTCTCCTAGCTGACTGGCATATTTCCCTGAGATTAAGTGTTGGGAATGGGTGAACTTAAAAATATATCTGTGCATATGAACTAGACATTAATATTCATAGAGCAATGAACTCACTGAGGGAAAATACATATTAAAATGAACGATAGACTCGTGGGAGTCCAGATCTGCTTGTAAAAGTCTATATTCAAAGAGAAGTGACTGTGAGCATTAATGCAAAAAAGGACATTACAATATTGTAGCAAATGGGAAGAGGAAAGACATTTGGCTCTTTGAATGACAAGACACTGCACTGTTGCTGCAATAACATATTATGTCTCAACAGGAGAATACTTAAGTGTAATAATCCGGAGCGAAATTAGAGACTCGACGGGTTAAACTTGCATTTCAGGAGGTAAGCACGATGAAGTATACCGAATCCCATTAACAACTCCTTCACTTCTGAGTGCAAGGAGGACGGGAATCTTAAATGTTGGGTCCACAATAAGATTTTAGGTACTTTCTCCTACCCCAACTAAAGAGTTGCTATGCAATGCTGTTGACATTTGATTTCCTCGAGATGCATTTTATCGGGAGGTACAATGGACTAGAAAGAGTTTTCATACGTTTTACGAGGATTTTACAACCTTATGATTTGATTTCATTGCTAGAATCATGAAAATCAACCATTTGGTCCTGTTGTTCGTTAGTAATGGCTCTTGGACATAATGTAAAGTTAAAGACATGAACTATTACTACGTACTTTGTCAAAAATCCGAGTGCATTCAGTACATTTCCAGCATTCAACTCAATTGTCAAAAGAAGGAAAAAGGAGTAGCAAAAGAAAATAAAGTTTAGCCAAGGGAAAGTAAAAGGGGAAATTCTATTTCCCCAGTCAGTCAGAATCAGGAGATACTTATGCACTAGTTATAAGAGACTCGACTATTACGTTATGCTCCATATAACTTTTACAATTGTAACTTCATTGACTTATTTTCCGTAGTTATATGAGTTATGGTTAGAGTCTTGTGTGCATGTGTGAGGTGATGGTGACTAGAGTCTTCTAATCCAGGAGCGTAATTGGGAAAATGTTCCTTTTTATGAGGGTTGAAGTAATCGGAATGACAAGTTATGAGTTGACTATTGCTTTTTCAGTAATTATACTTGAGTATACCCTTCGTTATGTTATGTCCTTTGCTTTTTACTGGGTGCTATGATTATACTTAATACTTACATTACATTTAGTTGTTAGCAGTTCTGCTCCAATATGGGATGTGATGCAAGGTTTGATTGTGTACATTACGTAGATACATACTCTAGTTTCTTAGTTAAGTAGTACATGTAGTAAAAGTTAGCTATGTACATACATCCTACTATTTATAAAACGAATAACCTATGATTCCCAAGTTTTCCCTTCCTAACACACATAGTATTAGTTTTTTATGTTTTACACTGAAAAGAAAGAAAGTAGTAGACGAGAAGGAAGGCAATGGCACAAAGAGGACGCGTAACGTTAAGAAAAGGTATTAAAAAGGCCATGGACGAAATAAAGAAAGGAGAAAATTGGGAAAACGATTCCTAGGTTAGGTAAGGTACTGCGTGAGTGGAGATAGTAAACTTTGACGATCCATGGCTCCCTATCAGGCTTTACTTTGCCCAGACTCCCAGGAATACGAGTCAACCAAAGAAAACTAATTCTCTGTGGCAAATGCACGCTTAAAGGTAACATTTGTGAAAGTATGCTTTCTCCTCTTAACTTTTACCTTCCCTTACCTGACTAGAGATAGGAGTGGTAATACTCAGTGTATAAACTCCCTGTGACTACATTCCGTTTCGGCATTACATCTAATATGGAACTCTGAGAGCATTAGCAACTGTAATAATAGCAATATACAAGTAATACATATCTTTCCGGATGTGTAATGGTACTAAGTAATACTTTTATACGTACATACCTACCTGTATATATGCAAAGGTACAGTATCTACGTTGTTAAGTTCCTTCCGAATGTATAAAAGCCATGGCACAGGTAGAGGTAGCTGGTTAATGCATTATCTTGCTTTGCTATGTCAGTGCATGTCTACAACTCATGTATTACAAACGAGGAACAAATGACATATTTCAGGGTGGAAGAGGTGTACACGTCTTCAGGAGTTATAATTAAGACTAATTGCTCACCGGGAACTATTCTGTTTTACTATTTATTTAGCTAGTTAGTTACCATAAAATATATGCATCATTCACGATGAAAAGCTGCTCCACATTCAAAGTTACGTCTAGGTACTTACCTTACGTAATGCAACGCAGCAGTCGTAGTTTACTATTAAATTAATGTATTCAAAGACTGCCCAACCATCCATAATTTGATTAGACATACTTCAAGTCGTATTCCTGAAAATATTGAATACTACTACGAGTTGGCATAACTATACCTTTATGCAAATGCTATGTGTGCTATTCTCACACAATATATTACACATTGTATTTTTAGTCTCTGTTGATATGTGTAGCCCTTGCAGCTTTGTCTGTGTGTAGTGAGTGACTAATAAACCCTTTTGGCAGTTGCCCTCATTTCCAGAGACCCAACTCTGGTCTCGATATATTTTTAAAGGAAGTTTATCTGGCTTTAATGGAGATGAGATGACATGGCATGATATATTGTGAGTTTTTGAGTGAGGTTATTGTCCAGCCTCGACCGGGTATGTGTGCCAGTGGTGGTTCCCATATTTTACTTATGGACATTATTTGTATTTTCAGCAGCGGTGCCCGAGATGGAAGTGGACTCGGTGGTGGGTGGTCGAGCCGAGCTTCCGTGCGATGTGAGTCCGGCACGGCGTGACGATGCGGTTCACATGGTACTCTGGTTTCGAGATGATTTTGGAAAGCCTGTCTATAGGTAAGATGATTTAAGCTCGGGCTTTGAGACTCACTGATTTTCATGGGGATCGTGCGGCGAGCATTTGATTCTCTTTAAGCAACCGTCCGCTCACTCTCTCTCCATTCTGCTCTCTTATTGCATCTGGCAGCAATTTCTAGTGGGAAACCTTATGGACAGACCTATCTACTTACAGGGCACATACCTAAGTAAAACTAAAGGAGAATTACAGAATAAAGCAGCCGTATGTAAGCGAAGAGAGGCAAATGAAACGAGACTATGAGTCGTAGTCACTCCCATACGTACTTTTAGGTCTGTGTATAGTGAATGCGGGCACTTAGGTCTCTTACCACTATATAAATAGTAAAAACGCGTATAAAACATCCCATTGTAAAACTGGAGTAGTTTAAGGAGAGAGAATGGAGAAAGTCAGAGGAACCGTAAAAGTATGGTTTCGTTTCGTTCGTGAGTGATCGATGCAATAAGGAAAAGACGTTGTGGATGTGAGTGTTCGTGCCCATCGACATGCTTTATGTTGATGTGTCTGCACTCAATCCTCATCTTATGTCTTTCCGACTATAAACTCCTCTCTCTACTGCGACCAGATTATACGCAATATAATTCCAGTCTGAGAAACTACTTTCTATCCTCCAATCTATAAGTACTAGTACAAGGTACTGTACAGAATATATCTTTGGTGTGAGCAATTGAGTGCATGATATATACTTTTTAGTGTTGTTCAATGTGATATACTATGGGAGTAGATTGTTATTTATATAGTATACCTCGGGGGTGTATAAATATATTCAAGAGATATGCACAAAAGAGTGCATTTCTGCATTGAGTTCCAGGTTGGACGAGTTAGGATAATAGAAGAAAGATTTTATAGGTAGCCAGTGCGGAAAGACATGAAACGTGTCCAGTTTTATATTCTCTAATCTAACACCAATAACAGGAAGGGAAAGTACATGGTTACATAGTAGGTACTTAGGAGTAGTACCATCATACACTTAGGATTTGATGGTTTCCTAGTTATCTAAGAGTTGAAATGCGGTTATAGAGTAGAATGATGTCCAGTGGATATTGTAGTGTAGTATGTACATCGTGAGTGCATGTCGTTATGTGGGACCAAGAGAGCAGAATGGGAAAGAACAGAGAGTTTGAATCATGAACCATACGGATGTAATGAAAACACCATCGAGGACAAAAGATCCAGTCATAAATCTTACATGGACTGTGTGCTGAATGACAGTTTGGATGTCCGAGGAAAGCCGTTTAGCTCTGCGCGCCATTGGCCGGCCTCCCAGTTGTTTGGCACCCGGGCACATTTCCGTACTGTCACCGAGCCGGCTCGTCTTGTGATAGAAAATGTCAAATTGAGCGATGAAGGCGTCTATCTATGTCGGGTCGACTTCCGCAACTCGCCAACGAGAAACTTCCGCTTCAACCTCACCGTCTTAGGTAACAATCTCTTTTATTCTATTCACACACTCCAATTGCTTTTCTAATAACTCCTCAGATAATAATCACTCCATCCATCCCTTTTATCACCTCATCTAATCTCAGACCTGTCTCTCCCTGATCATATCAGATCAGACAGAGCTAGCTGTCCGAATGTCCAACCTGAATCTCAACCCGACCGTTTAGCCGGAAAATAAAATGTTGTCCAACAAATGAATCAGTACAGAGAGAAGACAGAGGGATAAAGTGTTTCTATTTCTTTTATATTACCTCAAGGATTCTTTTCTCCACTAGATATCTCCTACCCAACTTATCTAAGATATACATACTATCTGTAGAAAGTAGTATTAGGTATAATATTATTTACTTTCCTGATCCCCTTCTCACGTAGTAGCCTAAGATATATATGTGACACTGCACTTGGGGACTCTCTTAAATGTGCAAGTATCTCAGCGGAATAAATCTCCTTAAAACTAGAGTAAACCCTGGGTAAAATAAAGTAAAGAAACTTGAGCGCATTGTCAATACTTCTCACGAGAATAAAATACTTAAACATCTTCTGCTATGCAAGATAAGACAATAGCTCAACTCACAAAATCGAAACCTCATATATAGCATCTATATTCTTTCCTATCATTTCCTTTCATGGAGTTAGAACAGATCCAGTTGAGGTGATACTTACAGACTATAAGACTAGGTAAACACATTGTACATTTTATTATTACTAGAACACATTATATATACATTTTGTAATTTGTAATGTGACATATATGATATTGAAGATCAATTCGTTCAGTTATGTAGGATTGTGGAGTATAAAATGAAGAAAAGAAAAGGCATTAAATGGAAGTCGGTGCAGTAGTGCCCTTTTCTTTCCTCCCTTTTCTTTGGAGAAAGAGTAACTGGTTTGAGTTAGGAACTGTTTGGTTTGGGCGATAGACCATTCTGATGATTGATTCTGAGATGACCACGCCATCAGAACATACAAAGTACATTACATTACATAGCATCACATCTATGTCCGTGTCTTTCCATTACATTATGTATAGTGAATGAATGGTTTCGCTTGTCTACACTTACGATAGTGTTATCTGAGAAAAGATGTAGAGCATTGTAGATTGTATACACCAGGTTAGTACAGGGACATTAGTAACATCTGTA
>JABASH010000117.1:0-58865 GCA_019776445.1 Tomocerus maximus
CGGATCACATTTAAAACTATATCTGAGATTAGGGATGTGGGAAGGTTAAATTCTTTGGTAAACTTATAGAATAGTTGAGAAATTGTTCCTCTAGCACCAACAAATAGGCCTATAATTTCAACATTTTCAATATCGAATTTGGACTTGAAAAATTGAATAGCAGGTGTGTATTTTAAGATTTTCTCATTATTAACTTCATCAGGTTGAACAGAATTCGACTCCATGCGTATTGTCGGATCAAGAATAAAACCTTGTTTTGTGATTTTGTTAATAATTAAAATGTCGATTCGTCCTGTAGATCCGTTTTCCATGATGCAATGTAATTCTTCGTGAACTTCCCAAATACTTTAAATTATGATTTGCCTTTGAAACCTTCTGAAGACAAAGGTGACAAGACAAGTGGGCTTTACGATTTTTGTGGAATGAAGAGTGATTAGGTGGCGACAATAGCCGATTTTACCCTTTATAAGCAGCCAGTTTGATCTGGCTACAGCAGCTCGTTAAAAACTGGCTGCAGAGAGAGCAAAAATGACGAGATTCAGAAGTCTCGGATCTTTGTCTGGTACCTATACCGTGTAACCCATAGCAGCAAGCAGCTATGCAATACGGTCTGGAAGCGTTCTTTAGATTTTGCCCTTTGATTTGCTCATATATTATGAGCAAACAGGGTTGATGGCCAACAATGAGGGGAGGCGGGGATATTTTAATAAAATAATCAAATCATTTCAACTTATGACGTATGGCTCGACTCGTTAAATGAGATCCGTGAAATAAAAAATCACTGCTGACCAAAACAATGAGTTGGCAGATCCGTGCATCTTTCATAGCATAATCTACATAAATACTATCAATGAATATTTTAGTACAATTTAACTCACATAAAAACTG
Organism: Tomocerus maximus; assembly: GCA_019776445.1. Taxonomy (NCBI): domain Eukaryota; kingdom Metazoa; phylum Arthropoda; class Collembola; order Entomobryomorpha; family Tomoceridae; genus Tomocerus; species Tomocerus maximus. The sequence continues at coordinate 889 of JABASH010000117.1, forward strand.
ACTGACATATAGAATATTTGTAGTTGAACGAGAATTTTATTTTATTCAATTCGATTTATTTAAGAATCATAAACTTTAAACTCCTTTCCTGCAGCAAAATGAAGTTGTTCATTGTGCTCCTGCTCACGGATCTGCCAACTCATTGTTTTGGTAAGCAGTGATTTTTTATTTCACGGATCTCATCTAACCGTGAAAGAGTCGAACCATACGTCATACGGTTGGGACGAAGAGGGAATAAACTTTATCGTATTATTTAAATTTAGTTGTCATGAGTTAAAAAATTGCAAGAATTTGGCAATTTTCATGGTTTCGCATAGCAGGAAAATAAGTATTTATACCCAAGCCCAGAACTATGATGTTATTATGTTGAAATGATTTGATTATTTTATTAAAATATCCCCGAAACATTATTATAAAATTTCGAGTAACAAAATCGAAACATCTTGGACACCAGGGCAATAATCAAGCCCCGGCAATTCACCATAGTAAAAGGCTAAAAATTTATTTTTCGGCTCGTGACGTCACGTGCAGTACTTTTTAAAAAGTATTTTTAAAATCCCGAGTGACGTCATGTGCAGTATTTTACTATGGAGATTCAAAATTGATTCTATTTTCCTTCCTTATCAGTATATTTATTATAGGTTCCTTGGCAATAATGACCTTTACATGCTCGAAAAATTGAAATATGACGTATGATAATGATAAAATATACAAATGATCTGAGGCATAACGAAAACAAGTTCCCTGTTCATAAAATACAGAATTTAAATTGGCCTACCCTTCCGTTCCAGCCCCTTGTGTCTATTAACCATAAATTTTCTTTGTTTCTGTTGCTGTTGTTACATACATGTGCATTAGTATTTTTTGTATTTTGAAATTTTATTCACATTTACGCACTGATGTTAGACTCCTTTGACTTTTGAAGGATTAGTTCTCGAGTACAACAAACTTAGAATAAAACTGTGGCGGTCAAAAGAAGTAGTGACTGCGTGAGAAATAATTTTCCAAGTCGAATTTTTTGGCAGCATATTGTATTTTACCATTTTAGCACAATCATTTTGTGGTTTGTAGTTAGAAACGTCTTCAAATTCTGCGTGCAAGTACATCAGTATGTTCTCTTTAATATATAATGTCTCAAAATTATGGCCAAAGTCATCCCAACTTGGTTTCCCAAGATGTCTGAGTATTTCCAGCAGCTTAGGGACAGGGAGCAAACCTCATGAAATGCCTGCCCGGCTTCAAGGAATGCCTGAAGAAAAGGATCCTCCTTTCTTTGAGATGGTGGAGTATTTTTTTCACAGAGCGGCCGTCATTTCTCAGTTCCAGTAAGTATTCTCCGTTCCGTTCTCCCTTATACTAAATATATTATTATTACTATTTGTTTGTATTATGTATTCTCAGTCAGTGAGATTAGCATTGTGAATATCTTTACTACTTCAATATAATGGATGCATATAATATGAAATATGTGGATGATGCTGGTGGAAATAATAATGATGAATTTCATTAATATCTTGATTATAGGTACAAATTATTTTATTATATTATCAAATATGTTTAATAGGTCTAGGTCTTCTATAATAGTATATTGTGATAATTATTAATTACATTTATTTATTATTATTTATTCAGATTAATTATTATATTGATTCAGATTAATGAAAGATTTGCGCCTTGGACCAAAAGCAACGAAAGAAGAACGCTTGGAGAAAACAATCGGCATTTTCCGCATTCTTGAACAATGTCAAAGTGTACTGGAAGTGTCAATTCCTCTTTTAAGAGATTCGGGAAAATACGAAGTTATCACTGGCTACCGAGCTCAACATTCTGCACATAAACGACCAACTAAAGGAGGCAAAGCAAACGCATATCTAATCTATATTGCAATTACGAGGACTATAATCCTTTCGGGTCCGAAATACTAATACCATTGTTTTTTATTAGGAATTCGCTACAGCATGGATGTTTGCGTAGATGAAGTGAAAGCTCTGTCAGCGCTCATGACTTTCAAATGTGCATGTGTCGATGTGCCATTTGGAGGAGCAAAAGCTGGAGTTAGAATAGATCCTAAGAAATATTCAGTGCAAGAACTGGAGAACATCAGTCGGAGGTTTGTATTGAGCCTTGCCAAAAAAGGGTTCATTGGACCGGGCGTAGATGTGCCTGCGCCAGATATGGGCACAGGCGAAAGGGAAATGAGTTGGATGGCAGACACTTATGCAAAAACAATTGGTCATTTAGACATGAATGCTAGCGCGTGCATTACGGGAAAACCCATTAACCAGGGCGGTATTCACGGTCGAACCAGTGCTACGGGTCGTGGCGTTTACCATGGCTTGGACAATTTTGTTAACAATGCAGCAATTATGAAATCCATCGGACTACCTACAGGCTTGAAGGGGAAAACTTATATTGTACAAGTAAGCCCCACATAGCATTTCCCTTGAAAGATCATTAAAAAATCCTTTGTTATGACAATTGTGACGTTGTATGATTTCAGGGATTTGGTAATGTTGGATTTCATTCTGCCAGATATTTATCTCGATCTGGTGCTATTTGCATTGGTGTGGTTGAATACGACGGAGCGATTTTCAACAAAAATGGAATCGACCCACAAAGTTTAGAAAAACATGTGATGGCTAATAAAAGTATCAATGGATTTCCGGGGTCCTCACCATACACTGGTGATATGTTGACGGAAGAGTGTGACATTTTGATCCCTGCTGCAATGGAAAAGGTTATTCATAAAGGAAATGCGGATAAAATCAAAGCAAAGGTATACCCAGTAATTTGTTATTTTCTTGATGGTAGTGGAACGAATATATCGTATTTATGTGTATCATGGTGTAACCAATCTTCTTAATATATTATAATTAATTGCAGATTATCGCCGAAGCTGCGAACGGGCCAACAACCCCTGCGGCAGATAATATCTTAATTAAAAAGGGCGTTCTTATAATTCCTGACTTATATCTGAATGCTGGAGGTGTCACGGTCTCTTACTTTGAGTGGCTCAAGAATTTGAATCATGTTTCATACGGACGATTGACATTTAAATATGATAAAATGTCAAATTATCATTTGTTGCAATCTGTGCAGCAGTCACTGGAAAGCAAGTTCAAAGATACCATCCCCATACTGCCCAGCCCAGCTTTTACCAAACGAATGGGAGGTGCCAGCGAGAAAGACATTGTTCACAGTGGACTAGATTACACCATGGAAAGATCTGCAAAAGTAATTTTGATACAAAAGTTCAATCAATAACGAATGCGAATTATTAAATTATGGTGGTTTTGTGATTTAAGTTAAATATAATTTGCTTTGCATTGCCTTATACAGAAAATTGTTGCTGCATCGCAGCAATATAATTTGGGGCTGGATATCCGTACTGCTGCGTACATCTGCTCAATAGAGAAAATATTCCATGGCTTGGCAGATCAAGGACTTAGCTATTAGTTATAGCTTGGACTTGGACGTAAATTGATCGTAATACGGAACCTAAATTGAAAGTGATCTTTATTTTCATAATTTTCATGCTACAATGGTGTAATCAGTATTTATATGTAATTTATAAAACATTTACGTGTATTAATCTTTAACTGGGCAGATTTACCTATATCAACAATCACAAATATTTTTTATATTTCACTTATGACGACCTAAAAATGCCTGTGAGTTTTGTGCAATTTTGCACGAATTATATCAAAAAATAAATAATTTCCCAAAATATTTGCGTCAATTTGAATGGTACATACATAACACTTTTAAGTCGAATCGTTTAAATAAGATAGAATAGAAATGAATTTACAAATAGTTCTGTCGTTGCCTTATATGCATAGACGTGTAACGCCAAATCAACTTAATTTTTACAGGCATATACATTATGGTCATTAAGTTTAGTACTTCCGGGTTAGTACCTACCCGGTTTGAATTTTAGTATCAACTTGATATTACTAAAGTTAAACTCTGAATGTAAAGTAGACTTGATAATTTTACATATTATTGGAAATTATTTTACAAAGTTAGAGTTATTCTGTCAAAACTAAATATTTAGCATTTAGATTGCATCTTGTATTGCATTGGCCTTTGGCCTGCATGAAAAATTAAGTAAAGACTAATTATTGTAATGTTTTTCCGACTTGTTCCATCCATTACTGTTTTTCTTATATGGAAGTTGCCTTTGACCGAATGTGCAACTGATCGTAAGAATAAATTACAGATAGAAAGGCGCGAACATTTACTACTATATTATTGCTTAATGATTGTATAGTAATTACTTTAAATATATTTATGTGAAATTCGTATACCATTAAAAATGTGATCTGTAACTTGTTTGATACCATTAAAAATGTGATCTGTAACTTGTTTGATACCATTAAAAATGTGATCTGTAACTTGTTTGATACCATTAAAAATGTGATCTGTAACTTGTTTGATTTTATGTAATTGTTGTTCAGAATGTCGGTGTAATTCTCCCGAAGCTAACTGTAAAGCTAGTTTTTTTCAGTTTCCTACTGATTCTGCCAAATATGTGTACCCTATTGCGGGACAGAAAAAAACGTGGGACGAGGCAAAAAAATATTGCGAATCTGAAATCTATGAGCTAGCAGAACCTGAAAATATTCTTGAATTTAATCAAATAGCCGAATTCGTTATAGGTAAAAACTATGTTTACCTTATGACTATGTATTTTGTCATTAATTTGTTATCTTTATCTAATAATCACATTTTCATATATTTTTTGTGGATTTTTTAAACGATAGCTAGGAGAGAAGAATTTTGGATAGGGGTTAAAGAAACAGCCATTGGAAAATGGGTTTACGGCGATGGAGTAACGTCTATTACATACTCACCTCCAATTACTCGTGGAAAGAAAACTGGGGTAATAATTATTAAAACAATGCTGCTGCCCAAGTACGTAATAAATTATTATATTTACCTTAGACCTATTAGTACCTTTTGGTCCAGGGTATATTCTATATGGTATGCCTATTAAAATAATGTAAGTTTCTTATGTATGAGTCTATTAATTTTTTCCAAATTTTAAGAGCTGTGTAGTAGTAAAGGAAAACACAACATTCTCCAATTTTGTTGTCTATGAGAAATCTGACTGCAAAGAAAGCTATCAATTTATTTGTCAGTATAAGAAGAACCACATTTGCTTCAAAACTGCTAATGGTAGTTGCATGATGTTCAGTCTGTGACATAGTTTTAGTATGATGTATCATAATTTTAGCCATCTTTTGTTCTTTGTTAGAAAAATATATTGTTAAGGAAGATCTAGTTCCATTGCCGGGGACGAATTACGCCATAAGTACCCACCAAAAATCATGGCTTGGTGCTGCAAGATTCTGCAATACTCGAAATATGCGATTTGCCTTTCTTGCTACAATAAACGACTGCAAGGATGTGAATGCCCAGAAAATATTGCAACATGATCGTAAGAAAATATTTTTGTACCTTATGGATGTCCAACTCCGGAAAGTTTATACCAATACGTTTTTAATTTTTAAATGTACTGTAGCTTATAAAGATCTGTCGTTTTGGACGTCTGGATATTTCAGGTACTTTCTTAAAATGTAATCTAATGGCAGCAAAACCTACTTCTATAACATGTCTGTCTAATGTTCATCAAAATGGAATATTTTAGCAATACATCTTACAAAGAACTATTCTGGGAGGGAAGATATCCATCTTCGGTAGACAATATACCTGCTAAAGAAATGCACAGTTTATGGTCACCGGCATCCGGGCCGAAGGATGAAGAGGGAAAAGGCTTCTCATTGTGTAAACCAATCCATATTTTGTGTGCTCTTTTGCAGAACTATATGTAGGTATATTGAAGAAGTATCTATGTATTTTATTCTAATTTTGTTGTTTTCTTAGGTCTTGATATGGTATTCCCAGGCTCTAATCCCCCCTTGTGGCGAGTCTTTTGTTTTAATTCTTATTAAATTAGATGGTTACAAATTACAAACTTTATGGTACGATCAAATATGTAATATTTTTTAATGTAATGCACAGGTCTGTATCCAATTGTCATCTCCCAAAATATTTCTTATGCTCTTCTCGGAATTCTAGCGATACGTAAATGAAAGCTTTTTATATCTGTTTGTTAATACTAGTCGGAAATCGGAATTGTTTAGCCTTTACGAAACAATCACAAAAATGTTCTTTACTATCCAATAGAAACTCATTGGCCAGGAGTATTTTAAAATTTCAAATTCCCGACAAAGAAAAACTTAAACAAGTGGTCATTCCACAAATGGGACGAAGTATGTCGGCGACTGAAGGTGATCTGCAGGTAAACGGTTTTTGTTGTAATTACATAACTAACGGCTTAATATACATAGTAATCTTGAATTAACTAGCATTCTATTAAATCTGTTATTATGAAGCAACTGGAGATTAACACACATGTAATATTATATGTTAATTTATGAATGCTTAAAGGGTTTAAAGAAATCTTGGGAGGATGCATTTAACTACTGTAAAGGACAAGGACTAATTTTAATGACTATAGAAGATGAAGATGATAGCTCGACCATAAATCATCTTGAAAGGCTTAAAAATCCTCGTGATGAAAAACTTTTTCCAAAATATTTATTTTAATACAGCACAAATCTATTATTTATACAAGCTAAAACTAATGTTAATTTATATGTTTTTGTTCTCCAGCGTTTACGAAAGATGCGTCATTTTGGAGTGCTGGACGCTTTACTTCTAAAAACTATGATTTGATGCACTGGAAAACTATTGATAGAGAGTTTCCCCACTATGAAGAAAATGAAGCCAATGGAATTAAAAAAGTTTGGGAGAAAGGGCATCCTAAAGATATGGATGGAAAAGGAAATGCATTTTGCGTAGACATTAAATTTCCTGGAAAATCTCCTCCTATTTGGTTTGGTCCCTTGTACAATAATTACCCATTTAATTATAACTTGGCATAAAATTGAGCGTTTTACATGGCTTATTTAGGTCTGTCTCAAATTGTGACGAAAAGAAATTTTATATATGTATGAAAAGGAAGTAAGAGAAACAATTAAACAATGTTCCTATTAAATATAATAAATTCATATTAGAGAATATATTTCAACTTTGGGATTGCACAAAATAAGTATTTATTTGTTATTTTTATTTATTAAATCCAAACAAGAATATATTTGTAGTTTTTGAACAAAAAAGATGAAAAGTATGTTTTATAGTTTTATATAATTAATACATCTAGTTTTTTATTATGCAGAAAATCCTCGTCAACTGATTTGATATTGGTACGTACCATTTCCATTTAAGCACACAAAACGAACGTTTTGTTTTTACTTGTCGCACAATACTTGATTTTTTATTTTTTTATTTTTAATTGTCCTGTATTCTGTTTTCGTTTGGTATGTATAGAGAACTTTCGACGAGGCCACGGAATACTGTAAATATAAGGGCAAACTTCTGCTAGCTATAGAGAATGAAGAAGAGAATAGAATTCTAAATTCGCTAGATCGATTAAGAAAGCCACGTAAATGAAATTATTTACTTCTGTTTTTTTAATTCAATTTTACCAAATAATTATCTCACCAATTATTATTATTAATATTATTATAATTATCACAATTATTATATTATTTCCTCGAAGTCATATTAATTTCTCTCGTGTTCCTTTGAAGGAAATGACGTGAAGTGTCACGAAATTCCTTTAAATTACTCATAGCTAACGAATGTGTCTTCATTTTCAGCATATGACTACACAACTAAATTTTGGAGCTCGGGTCGCTTTGATTCAACAAACTACTCTACACTTACTTGGATATCAACTGGGGAAACATTACTTAATTTTCGAAAATCAGATTCTAATGGAATTCACAAAGTATGGAAGAACGGTGAGCCAAAGGATGATGGTGATCAGGGGAAAGAGGTTAGTTTTCATTTGAAGAAACATACTTTTTCGGTAGGTAGTTCATTTAGCATGGAACATATAGTAGATGATATTTATTATTGATGTTTATGTTTGTCAATGTAGATTTGTGTTGATATGCAATTCCCTGGAACCTCTCCTCCGATTTGGTCCGCATCTGATTGCAGTGAAAAAAAGTTTTACATATGCATGAAACCTCGGTGAGAATTGAATGTAAAACTTCATTTTTTCAAGTGTTTTATTCTTCATGTTTTCGTTTTACAGAGTAAAAGTAATATCTACTACCGCAAAACCAGAGTCAACTGCAAATTCTCAGAGCTCAAAATGGGTAATATTATTACCAAATTATGATAATGGTATGTTAGGAATGCTATCATTTTTAATTGTCTATCAAAAAATTAGAAATCGTGGGACGATGCAATAAATAAATGTAAATCACAAGGTCAAATACTTCTAACGATTGATAATGAGGAAGACAACCAAATTTTAAATAACATGAAAGAAATGCGTGAATCACGTAAATAAACATCATTTTCTTAACCATTATTTACTGTAATAATATTAATTCCCTAATTGGTAATAACTTAATAATTGGGGTTATTTCTAATTGAGTAGCCTATAAACCAAACGAGCGTTTTTGGAGCGCAGGGAGATTTACATCTACTAATTATAAACAATTATTTTTGGAAACAACTCAGACAGAATTTGTTAATTTCAAAGAAATAAGTATCAACGGGGTTAACAAAGTTTGGGAGAAAGGAGAACCTAAAGATGACGGACAAAAGGGCGATGAACTATGTGTTGACATACAATTTCCAGGATCGTCACCTCCTATATGGTCTGCATCTAATTGTTCTTTGGAAAAGGCGTTTATTTGCATGAAACCTATGTGAGAAATATAAATAAAGAATATTCCGTCCCTATAATATTATTACCTATTATCTGATCTGATCTGCTAGGCTAGGATATGGAAATTACATGTTTTGCCATTTTACAATTTTATAAAATACATTTTCATTGTAGTGATAACTTTAAACCGGATGCAGTGACGGAAACAATTGCATTTTTCATACCTGAAGCAACACCGTCGCCCAAAGATGATGGACTTAATGATACTATAGGTAGTGCAGAGGGAGGGGGAAGTACAACAAGTGCACCGGAGATAGATGTCCGTGTCCCACCTGACTGTAATCTAGAAGTATATCACATGATGCATTTAGGAACTTCTAAATATGTATATTATGATAGCAAAGAAAATGCTCGGAAAAATTGGGAAGGTGCAAAAGTGCATTGCAAAAGCCTCAGGACTCAATTGGCACTTATTAAAACGGAAGCTGAATTTTCTGAGTTGGAAAAGGAAATCGTCAAATTAAAAAGTAAAACTAGTTTGAGTTTAATTATTAAAGCTATTGGTTTTGATTGTATTACGATAATTTATTAATGTGACCTAATTGCACGAATTTTCTAGCTGTGCGGCAGCTTAACGATTCTACTACCTTTTGGATAGGGGCAGTCATCATTAACAAGGAACAAATATTCATGGACGGTTCTCCAGTTATTTCCAAAGGAGCTGCTCATATTTGGAATCCACCGTGGGAAACAAACGTTGGAAGAGAAAATGGTTGCATATTCCTTAAGTTCGCCGTGGATGATGGAGCTGTATCTCATGTTCTTCTTAAAGATGATGACTGTAATGGCGAAAAACATGTATTGTGTGAATACCCGCGAGACAGGTAAATAGAATATAGAATCCTTCCACATGTTTTGGCGAAAAAAACGGAGGCGCTAATTTGTTTAGCACAGCGCAACTAAGTATTCCTGACTTTTAGATCGATATGCTATTCACCTCCTGTAACTGGAGGGGAAATGAGTCGGCATGACCTTATCAATATAAAAGGAACTCAGTTCTACGTTGATACAAATGCGGTAAGGCTGTAGTCCATCACAAATTATACTGGATTGATCGTATTCATTTTCTTCAATTTTACATAGAAAATTATTTTTAGAAAAGCTGGAACGATGCACTAATGTTTTGCGAAAGTCAAGGAATGGAATTGGGAAGTATTTCTACTGAGGAGATCAACAATCTATTATTTGCGGGTTTGCAGAATGAATTTAAAAATGGTAATTATGATTGATATGGACTGAAGCTAAAATGTAATTCCTTCAAAATGAATTATTTTTCGGCATTTGTATGGGGTTTGTAATTTCTTATGTTTATGTAACATTTTGTATTACTGCTATGTAGTTGTGCTAAGACTGTGGACTGCTGGGACTTATTGGTTTGGACCAGGCCAATCCGAATTGATATGGATGACTACAGGAGACGTTGCAGACAGTAGCTTTCCTATTGCTTTAGTCTGGAAACCTGGAGAACCGTCTGGAGACAATGACAAATGCGTTGATGTGGAATTCGATAACAAAGCCCAAGGACTTGCATGGTCAGGTGATTATTTAAAGTTTCGAAATTCAAAATCACTGTCACTAACAAAACTAATTTTTCATTAAATTAATTAGCTTCAAATTGTAGTGAAGAACGCGCTTTCATTTGCCGTTCCCCTGATCCTTGTCATCGTAAGAAACTCTACGGAAACTATGTTTCTATATTTATATCTACTGTCTACTGTATACTAATAATTAAACCTTTCCTTTCTTTGTTCACTTGGGATATTATTTTTGTATTTAGGATCAGAATACGACCATCATGGATTCGGCTTTACGATTCATAATAAGAAGTACTTTTATAGCATTCTTATGGTAATTTCACAAAGTCAACTCCTACACAACATAAAAGCGGAGAAGAATTCCGAATATTTATCAATTACTTAAACCCTAGCATACGTGGCCGGATGCTTTGGAGTACTGTAGGACAATCGGTATGGAACTACTTTCCATTGAATCAGTTGCAGAGAATTTTTTAGTCGCCGAGCAAATCAAGAGCAAAAGTGAGGGCAATAAATTTTTAAATTTTGCACCATTTTTATCTACCTACACTTTCTCATGTAATTCGGATTTTTAGGAACGAAATGTTTGCCTAAAGGAATGAATTATTTAAATGGTTATTTTTGTTTCCAAATTCAGTTGGTGGGAGTGCTTGCTGGTATTGGACATCTGGAATTGATGTAGGACAATTAAAACCAATTCATTTGGCTGACAAGTGGTATATTATATAAAACATATAATACAATATTTATATTTTTTAAATAATATATGTCGTATAATTTATATTTTAGGAAAGCCAGTACTTGTAGACTGTTGGGCTAAATACCAACCTGACGATTTTGGAGGGCAAGAGCATTGCATTCAGGTCAACTTACATGAAAATGCTTCTTGGAATGATTATGACTGTAGCATTGGAAATAATTTCGTTTGCGAAGAACGAGACATTTGCCAGTCGTGCTAGATATATTAATTGTTAGTAAAATTATTAGTAGTACTTAATGACAATGTAATGACATTCTTAAGAGCATAAGATTTAATGATTTGATGATGATGATGATATGTCTATGATGGGATAATTTCGTTTCATTACTGTTTAATATTACAGATATATGTGTGATTTTCCAAAGTGCTACAAATGCAACGAAAATATGATGGTCTTTGTTGTTTTTTAAATTGGTACTAGAATAAATTTTTTTAATTTGGTTTATTTGTTAAAATACAAATTATTATATAATTATCTAAACTCTAGCATTTATAGTAGTTATATCTTGTATCTGTATAAGTGTATGCATGTTTTACTATATCTCGGATACGTATGTCAAAAGAATTGGAAGAGTAGAGCCAATTATTTTTTGGTTTATGATTTCAGGTGCGTGCCCTACTTTTGTACTAAAAGTCTATTTAATATCTTTTGTTTGCCAGTGTTAATCTTTGTAGCTACACTGCAACTGTATCACCGTACCATCTGCTTTTTATGCAAATAGCTGCGTATTTTGGGTATATGGTCTTTCTGTAGATTATTTCATAGCTGATAGGTTACTAGAATATATACATTATTCTAATTTCAGTTAATTTTACTACATTTATGTAATCTACATGTGTACGTAATATTTTCACTTATCACTTTGAACGGACACACCTGGCTAAAATCTTTATTCAGTTATGATATGCATTGTATATAGTACGTACAAGAAAATAGACAAAACAACGAAATGAATGTAATCAATGGATACATTTTACTAAGCGAAAATGTATGCTAAAGTAATATTTCGAATTGAGAACTTTCAATATGCATGTACTATGTGTCTTAATTTCATGCAATGACAGCGTAATTTCTAATATTCTCCAACTGTGTTGATAAGTCAGATTAGCGGCTAAAGAGAGAAGTGTGGGTTAGTCATGTCATTTATTACCGCATGTTAGGACAGAAATGGAAATTAAATTTGTATCAGTTCTAGTATAGTGGACTACCCACATGCAGGCGGATAGAACATTGTAAGATATCAAGTTTTCGGAGTATTGTAATCTAGTGTAGTAAGCTTATTTCGTTTTATACACACGACACACACTAACTGTATTCGTCTCATATAGGTACAAAATTATAATATTTTATTGTTTAGTTGTACCATGGTTGTACATATACAGAAATACAAGATATGAGTTTAAATGTAATGCATGCCCTAGACGTGATTAGGTGCACTTGTCAGTCTTTACTTGCGTTATGTGAATGTTCTCAGAAGTAAGGGTAGTGAAGATTGTAGATGCAAGACAAATGTTTTTGCTGGTCGTCTAGTTCAAGTTGGCAGTGAACCAAAAGTTGTTTTATATGCATTTAGTTCAGCAACCTATATGTATATAATATTTTTATTATTAAAGGCTTCTGCCTTTCATGAGCCTCGCCAATCGCCTGAGCATAAGTATTAGGAATCTTATTATATCTCTTCTATGATCTGTAATCAACTGTGGAGCATTTTCGTTTCCCATTTCCATGCACATTACCACTGTTACAGACTACAGTTACATATACAGTGCAGTGTAGCCGGGATTTCACAGGAATTTCTAAAGTCAAGAGACTGTAATTAAATATATAGGCAAATGAAAGCTATAGGATACTAACATCAACACATACATTATAGCTATAAGTATGATATTATTCTTCCTCTCCTCGTCATATGTATATGTGTGTGTAGTCTGTGTAGTGTACTAACATGCTACAGCTTACTGGCTTCGTTAAATTCTGCCATATATTTACTGTATCCATCTTTAAGAGTGTATCCCCATTATTCACTCGCCATAATAAGTCGCACACACAATTTCGCAAGTACTGACTGAATGAGTATGAAAGTAAAAGTGTACAGACGTAACAGATAACTGTCCCTTTGTCTATATAGTACGTGGTTTAAGATTGTTCCAGTACACAACTGTATATCCAATCAGTTCAGCATCCATGTAGTTGGATCTTGGCATATCCTTCTATAGAAATACCATTTTGTTTAGGTAAGTTATATTTATATCATTCCTCACAGACTATGCACAAAATACATAGTTCGAAATGGTATAGAATACTATCTAGGATATGTTAGCTCTCCGAAATAGCGAACACATATGGAACACATTTACAAAGATTAGATGTATCAAGAAGTGTTTGTGAATTTATCCCGACATTTATGAAACTTGACTATAACAGCAATCTGATATTTTGCACCGCACAACGCACTGTAAATCAGTAATAGGGTAATAGCAAAATAGCAACTAGCCAAAAAGGCACTCACATAACTGTATATATCCCAGTAGTCGCTGCTATATATTTGTCCACAAGCTATATATACCTAATACCTACACACATTTGTATTTGGGTCCTTAAAAGTAGTATTTGGTCAAGTCAAAGTCATGATAGTCCTATTATTACATTTTCCTCTCGATTCTCAGAAAAATAAGCGAAACTGACTGTAACAGCTATAGTTAGTATTAGTAGTGTCATTCTTTGATTAGGCTAAACCACTTCCAGAAATTTATTGGCTGTATTGCTAAGTAAGAATTAATTGTAACTTACTTGCGGTTGCACTGTCAGTGTATCGTGTATGTAATTTGTGTATCCTGTTTTTCGAGGTATGTGTAAAGACACGACGCTACATTGGCTTTGCTAAATTGTTAAGCAGTCTTGTCAAAGTAGTATCCATCGTCAGTCAGTCACTCAGTAGTAGTATTGCAATTGTAAAGACATATTAATTTGTTGTACTTTTTTGAAATAATAATTTTTGATCTTGTTTATACTTATTCAGCAAACCATTTGTTACTTGTTGTACCTCTCAGGTCACCACCAGTATATAAAACCGGCTAAACGTGCGATTGTAAACGTAATTGTGTAATACCAATTCCCATCACCCATCACTTTACAAGAAAGAGACATGGAATTTTATTTGCGGGTAAGCTGCATAAATTGAACCTGTCACCTGTTAACATGTTTTTAACGTTTTACTGCAATATAATATTATATTATGAGGATATAATAATATTATTCGTTTCTCAACATTATAATAATTCAATAACTTGGTGTAAGCAAAACACTTTTTCTCACTTAGGAGCCGACTGTTGTGCCGTACCCGGCATTCGACGCTTTGGAAGATGCAAAAAAACTACGCGCTGCAATGAAAGGATTTGGCACAGACGAAGCAGCTATTATTGACATCCTGACACAAAGAGCATATTTCCAAAGACAAGAAATAATTGCAGCATTTAAACATGAATTTGGACGGGTAATTTTCTTTAATTACCTCTTTTGTCTTTGCCATATGCCTCTTTTGCATAATATTTGTTCGTTTGTAGTTATTTTTGTGTTACTGTCATTTTAGGATCTCATCAAAGATTTGAAATCGGAACTTGGAGGAAAATTTGAAAAATTAGTTTTGGCACTGATGGAAACTCCTTATGATTATTTGGCCCATGAGCTGCACAATGCTATGGCTGGAATGGGCACTGACGAGGATGTTCTCACAGAGGTCTGGATCTTGCGTTCATATATTCATTTTATTTCTTCTCTAAAATATACATACAAATACGAAACAAGCGAATTTTCAGAAACACAGGTATAGATAATTATTGTTGTTCTTTAATTCCAGGTTCTGTGTACTCGCTCCAATGCCGATATAGGCCAAATTGCTATTTCCTACCAAAATCTGTTTGGCCAATCTTTGGAAGAAGCCATTGGGGAAGAGGTTTCTGGGGATTATAAACGTCTGTTAGTTATGCTTCTGAATGTATGTCATCCTTCTTAGTTCTTCCATTTTTATTGTTCGTATGGGCTTAATTCCAAACTATAATAATAATTGTATAATATAGTGGAACATGTCATTGTGAAAACTTAAAATCGTGGATACCTTTTAAATATGTATTAAGGCCTTCGTTTTTATGCAGTCCACAAGTAAAGTAACATTTTTTGTGTTCATAAGGGAGCTCGAGATGAAACTGGGGGCTTGAATATCGACAGAGCGAGAGAAACGGCACAAAAACTTTTTGAAGCAGGTCCTAATTATTTCACATAGATTTTCTTTTACTGTTATAAGTAATAAATTAGTTTTACATGTACAATCTATTATTGTTACAGGAGAGGGTTCGTGGGGTACAGATGAAGAAATGTTCACTACTACATTTGCCCATGAATCGTTTCACCAGTTACGATTGATTTTCGACGAGTACATGAAGGTCTCAGGGAAAACCATTGAGCAAGCAGTTAAATCTGAATTTTCTGGAGATCTTGGAAATGCAGTTATGACCATAGGTAAATTATTTAAACATAATAATTAATTATGTAGATAAATACAAAAAGTAACTAATACATAAATTTTGTCTTTCAATTTGTATTGTAAAAACGATTATTTGCATTATTCTTAGCACGCTGCAGTATAAATCGCAGTGCATATTATGCTGAGAAACTCGAAGCTGCAATGAAAGGATTTGGCACAGATGATGGGACTTTGGTCCGAATAATCGTTTCAAGAGCGGAGATTGATTTGGGATCTATTAAAAGTGAGTACATCAGTCTCTACCAAAAAACACTTCATAGTGCCATAAAAGGAGAAACGAGTGGAGACTACAAGCAAGCTCTATTGGCTCTCATTGGTCCTTCATAAAGAAAATATTATTACTCTGACTCTGTTTACTTATTCCAAAATTCAAGTTGTATTGTATAAGTAAACACAATTATTACAGCCAAACTGCAATTCATGCTATATACTTAATTATAGTACTTTAACATTATTACGGTGCCTATTATAGCCTATATGGACCTTGTTGTTTAATGACGAACCGACAATGGAAATAAAATTGCATACAATCTTAAACCATGTGTTTGATTTGGTTGATACTTATCAGAATATTTCATAATTACATGAAACAAAAAGAGGGTTCTACTTATATGCAATACCCGTGTTATACCGTGTAGGTATTCTTATTAGTAAGTTAGTAAGTACCCGGAATCTCATGATCCAGCAGCGTCGTTGAAGGTTGCAGTTGCAGTCCTTCTTCCTCTGCCTCTGTCCTGAGATTATTTCTGTTCTGTAGTGTTTTGTTCGGTTATCCGTGGGAAAGGAAAGAATGAGACTGGATACACTCAATGAGATGTGGGTAACGTGAGAAGGCGAGAGAACTTGAATTTGCCAACGTGTCAGTTATTCTGTGTCTTTGGTCTAAAAAATCAAAACCACTGGATAACGTCAATATTTATTCCCCTTTTCGAGCGATGCGATAATTTAAAGATAACCAGTTACTCCGTCAGGTCTCGTCCTTCGTAATTTATATTTACGCATATATTTATTATGCGTCAGATAGTACTTTTCCTAGTTAGTTTTTTGGGTGTTGTGATTTTTACGGCGAAAGTCGTTGGAGCAGATGGAGGGCAATTTTATTGTTTAGATATGTCATGTCATGGTAAGTTTTGCAGTTTTATCGGGATTGTATAAAATTTAACTGTTCATAAATTGTAATGTTATTTTTTAAAGCTAAGTTACTATTTTGAATTTTGTAGATACTATATCTAATGGGAAAACGCTGCTCGTTTACTCCGCTCGAACAGATAAACATCTGTCGTTTAAGAAAAATGACGATGTCGCCATCCTTAGCAAACCTTTGGATAAAAGTGGAAATGATTGGGTTGGAAAGGTTAGTAATTTATTTTTTATTTATTTATCATTTATCAACACAACATTATGCTATGCTTAAAGATGTTAGCAAGCTGTGATCCAAACTTACACATTGCTGTAAGGAAGTTACAACATTCAAATTTTCTGTGTCATCTAGAGGTCAAAAGGACCACTGAGTTTTTAGAACTCAGTCTCAGAATTTGTGTCACACCCCGACTTGGGGAGTGGTTCAAATATAATAACTGAAAATCAATGTAACTTTTATTCTATTCATTCTACAACATCGTAAAGAGCTTGTTCGAAGCAAGAAAGGTTCACTACTAAATTGGTTATAGTAATCCCCTAACAGGAAGTGGGTTAAAAACTGGGTAAAAAATAAAAATCGATGTAACTTTGGTTCTATTCATTGTATAAACGTCATGTAATAGACCGTTCGAAAGCTGACAGGTTCTGTGGGTCAAAGCTCAAGCATTTTGGCTAGCACAAACTGCTTTGTAGTATATTTCCCATTCGCAATAATTTTTTAATTTTTATATATTTAGATTCGTGGTAAGATAGGTTTAATACCTAAGGATATGCTACGAGAGGATCGAATGACCAAGCCAGTCCACCCTGAAATCTACAAATATCCGTTAAGCGCTTTACCTGTATGGAATGATCCACCGCCGCACCTAGAACCTGAGCCAAATCCGGACGAAGAAAACGATGATGATCCTGAAACGGATGATTCTCCAGGTGATGATGTAAATACTACAGTAAGTGAAGTTCCTCAGGCTTCTGAAGATGAAAAAGTTTCGGAGCAGGAAGCTGCACAAATTCCAGATGTTCCTGTTGCTGCTTCAACTGAAGCGCTTGAGAACAATGACAGTACTAATGAAATTCCCGTTAGTGCAGAAATTGGCAGCAATGAAGCTGAAATAAAACAACCTGTCCAAATTCTAGAAACGTCTACAGTGAGTCCTAATGGAGATCCTATTGATGATTCCAATGAAAAAGTTTCGAAGCAGGAACCTACACAAATTCCAGACGTTTCTGTTGCTTCAACTGAAGCGCTTGAGAACAATGGCAGTAGCAATGAAATTCCTGTAAATGCAGAAAATGGCAGTAATGAAGCCGAAATACAACCACCGGTCCAAATTCTAGAAATGTCTACAGTCAGTCCAAATGGAGATCCCATTAATTCCAATCAAGCCAAGGTGTCTGAAAACAATATGGATGAATCAGCTGATGTAAGTGGCAAAGAAGAATCTTCGGCTGAAGAGGAAGTTGAAGAAGCAACCAAATCATCTATAGCTGAGTGGTTTGGCTATAGTGACGGGGATGACGAAGACGATGAGGAAGATGAAGAAGATACTGATGCGGACTCGCAAGACGAAACTTCAGAGAAAGTACCAGAATATATAAAGGAACCTAAAGTTGAAGCTCCAGAAGTTGTAGAGAAAACACCGGAGATTGCCGAAGAAAAA
This sequence comes from Tomocerus maximus, assembly GCA_019776445.1. Classification (NCBI taxonomy): domain Eukaryota; kingdom Metazoa; phylum Arthropoda; class Collembola; order Entomobryomorpha; family Tomoceridae; genus Tomocerus; species Tomocerus maximus. The sequence continues at coordinate 19,341 of JABASH010000117.1, forward strand.
CCTGAAATTCAGATTGTGGAGAAACCAGCGGAGAATGCCGAAGAAAAACCTGAAATTCAGATTGTAGAGAAAACAGCAGAGATTGCCGAAGAAAAGCCTGAAATTCAGATTGTAGAGAAAACAGCAGATATTGCCCAAGAAAAGCCTGAAATTCAGATTGTAGAGAAAACAGCAGAGATTGCCGAAGAAAAACCTGAAATTCAGATTGTAGAGAAAACAGCAGAGATTGCCGAAGAAAAGCCTGAAAATCAGGTTTTTGAGAAATTGCCAGAGATTGTCGAAGAAAAGCCTTTAGAAAAGGTATGTACATATTCTTTCTTTATAGACAACGCCTCTTTGACCTAGCTTTGGTAAGAATCATTAGGTTGACAAATAATATAATATTATATTCCGTCACAAATTATTTCATCCTTCCTGGTCATCACATAAATTATTTTGCTCTCGAGTCGGATTGGGTTGGAATTTCTTTTGTATTCTGATTCTTTAGAACCGATTCTCCTCTAGCCGTAACAATAATACCTTGTATATTACCTTTACTCCGTGTATCATGACTATGCAGTATGCAGTTGACATTTTGTTTTTGTAACATATTACTGACGTACTCAGGACAAGTTATTCACTACAGAATGTGCAAACATTAAGACAGCTTTTTTATGCATATGACGAGGAAATAGCCTTTCTAGGTTTTTAGTAATCTCTAATTTCACACTATCAAGGTCCAAGCCAGTGCTGAGGAACAACCTGAAATTGTTGGGATAATTCCAGAAACTAAAGAAGAAACGCCGGAAGGGCTTCCTACATCTATTGAAATTCCTGTGGAAGAAGCTTTGGACACTATTTCAACTTCAACTGAAACAACTATCAAGGTCCAAGCGATTGCTGAGGAACAACCTAAAATTGTTGAGATAACTCCAGAAACTAAAGAAGAAACGCCAGAAGGGCTTCTTACATCTGTTGAAATTCCTGTGGAAAAAGCTTTGGACACTATTTCAACTGAAACAGACAGTCATGCAAACAATTACGAGGCACCAAATTCGCAAGAGGAAACAATTCAATTAAACGAGTCATCATTTGAAGCTTCTCAGATCCCTGAACCTGAACCGTCTGTAGAAAATCCAAGTGACACCAGCACTAACCATGACCATAGTCACTTACACAACCACGATCACAGTCCAAACAATGATCAAAGTCATAGCCATGATCACAGTCATAGCCATGATCACAGTCATAGTCATGATCACAGTCATAGCCATGATCACAGTCATAGCCACGATCACAGTCATGACTACTATTCAAGTAATGGAAGTGGTGGAAACGAAACATCATCGATTATCCTCGTGGTAAAGCATTTAAGCTCAACATTGCTTAGCTTCCTGCCTGAACATCTACAAGACACTATTTTGGACGTCGACGATGCATTGGTGTTTACTGGAATTATTGCCTTAACCCTTGTGTCCATCTGTGTTCCTTATTTCTTCATAGAAGGTTTCATGTCTGTTAGACCTCTCAAGAAGAAGGTGGTCGAATTAAACAAGTCTTTATGGAAGGTAATTACATAGTTTACTCATTCCTTTGAGCCAAATGGCTGTGACACTGACAGTTTCAACAAATATTTTTTACTCGACGAAACATGCTTAAATACTTTTGCATATATTTAGGTAAGCACGGCCTATGAAAATCAACAAGAAGAATTTGAAATATTTAAGAAAAAGGCTTTAGATTATGATGAAGATAAAAAACGAGTAGAGCAGCTTGAAGCCGAACTGGGTATTCTTAAGAATTTAGAGGCGAAGCAGAAAGAACAAGTAAGGAATCTTAAAAAAGAACTAAAGTCTTCTGCAAAAGTTGCGACGGAAGTAGAGAATCTTGTTGAAACGACAATGGAAAAGAAGGCAAAGGTACTGTTGATATTTTTACTTGTGATGAACATATCCCGTAAACATTGATTCAAATAAAAAGATTCCATTCACTTGTCGTATAAGGGAAACGTGTAATGTAATGTATTGTAAAAATTAAAATTTTAGGCTGTCGAGGAGAGAGATAAATTAAAGACTGTTGTGATGACCTTACAAGAAGCCCTGAATAAAACAACGGAACAATTAGAAATTGCTCAAGCTGAAGCCTCTACATTTTCTATTGATTTAGAATTAGCCAAACATGCCAACGAAAATCTTAATTTCAAAATGACTGCTGCAGAAAATGAAATGATAGAATTAAAATCGAAAATTAAAACAGAAATTGAAATTCGGCAACGTGCAACAGAAGAAAGTGAAACGCTGAGTGAAGAAAGAGATAAGATTTGGGAAGAATTGGCGGATCTAAAAGAAATTCTTCACAAGTATGAAGATACAGTTAGTAACTTAAATCAAGAAATCGGCCAAAAGGAGAACGAGCTTATGATTCTTAAGGATAGTTTAGGAGAAGATTCACCGTTGGTGGATATTGCCGAGACACAAGCCAAACTCAAATATTTTGAAGAAGAATCAATAGCTCTGCAGTCTCGTATTGATTCTGTTACATTAGAAAAGAACAGCATAAGTCGTAAGTTCCTTCGGTTGAAATAAAAGATGCTTTCATTAAATAAATAGAGCCACTTTAATAAAAATTATGCTCTTTTATGTATTTTTTAAATCGATTATAAAAAAATATAATTTTTGGTATTCATGATAAGGTAATTTGGAGAAAACTACGAAAAAGCTGGAAATTATTCAAGCAGAAAAAGAGCATGCTTCGAATAGGTTAGGTGTGCTTGAAGCATGGTTTAAAGAGAAGGAGGAAGAACTGCGAACGGCTGTTTCCAAATATGAAGCAGAAAAGAATATTCGAGGAAAGGATAAAGACGACCTCGTTAAAATGATAGAAGAAAAGTCTGATGAAGTAAGAGACCTCACAGAAAGACTTGAAGCCTTGAAGGATGAGTTTGAAGATACTAAGTTACAACATCGAAATGAAATCAGGGCCATGGAATCCAAAAGCCATGAAAATTGGGTATACATTTAACCATTAATTCTGTAGTAGTTTTATTATTTTTTTCATTGCTAACTTGCAGATTCATAGAATCTCTAAAATTTGGTCTTGTTGAAATATGTACTAGAGTGGATAATCAATCATATTATTAAAAATTATGTTCTGAATTGTTTTAGCTGTCACTGTGTCAAGCAGAAAGGAAGGCACAAGATGCCCGGAAAGATTCAGAAATGTTACGCCAAAAACTTACAGCAATAACAAAAGAAAAAGGAGGAGATGAGAGTAAGATTTGTATTTACTTGACAGTAGAAATCAAAAGTCATTTAATCGAAATAATAGTTATTCATCTGTAAGAATAGTGTTTAGATAAATAAGTACAAAAAATATAAAATTGCGAAACCAATAATAATTATTTAATTTAAAGATGAAGTTCCAGCAATGAATGGAGAAGTGCCTTTTTACTCCATGATCCCTCCGGAATTTGTTCCACCACCGATTCCTGATATTACACCATCGTACTTTGGGCTTGGGGAAGATTTCATGCCACCTCCTCCTCTACCTCTGGACGGAGAACGGGAACCGTTACGTCCACCGCCCCTGGGAAGACTGTCGCCAACCTGGAATTCGGATTTAGATATAGAAGACAACCCACTTTCTCCTATCCGCCGGAGAGGTCGTAGAGATTATTCCGACGGATCTTCTCGTTCAGGTTCAAGGTCGCCGCCTCGCGGGCCTCCATCATCTCGAGGTAACTGGTCGGACCGTGACCGGCCACCTCATCATGATTTTCGACGAAATGACCTTCCCGGCTCAAGTTCTGGTCATAATCATGGATACAGTCTAGCTCGCGGTCCTAAAACTTCTTCACCTATCCAACACGGAGCCAACTTGTGACAGTCGCTTCTGTTAGTTTGTGTTTTCTACTAACTAAAGAATTAACTCTCTTTGCCGCATGCTAGCAGGTTGATTTTGGTTAGTTTGAGAACTGTAAATGTGATTCCAATCGATAACTGTCGCGTAATATTTTGTTTGTTCGTCACCTCCATATAATATATATATTTATTAGTATGCATTACGAGCCTAGATCTATTATTACATGTATGTCATCATCTTATGTGTACATTCAAAATGTAAGTAGCGACAATTATTATTAAGTACATATAATTAGTAGGTATTTATTTAAAAATTATAATTTACTTTATTCTTAGAAACTTTAACGTGAAACTTACCTTGTCTTATTTACATCGTGTACGTATAAATATTAACCAATAATACACTATGAGAATTGTAAAATGTAACGTTTTGTAGCGTAAACTTAATGGTAAATATTGTAGTCTTCATCATGTCGATTATTAGTTCAACCAAAATATTTGCTTCCCTATTGTGAGAGAATATTGTAATATAATATTAAATGTCAGATATTGAGAAACTGTAGTTTTAATTAAGTGGTTTTAAATGTGAGTTGAGGGCGAGGGTATGAAATTGATGCGTTGATGATAGGCTCTAACTTTGTGTTTGTGGAAAGAGTGCATGCTAGTTACTACTATACAGTGTGCACAGTGTGCAATAAAAACAAAAGGATACTCGAGAACAAAACGACCCGAACAGAAACACATACATATGACTACAGGATACAAACTTGTAAAAGATTACATTAATTACAGCATAAAGTACATTTTGTGATTTCAACTTCCTCTCTGTATGTTTAATCATGTTTAATGTAAACAATAATAGCTACCATAATAATAGCATGATAATTGTTATGTAAGTACGCGTCAGTTAATGTTGTTTTGTTATAACTTAACCATTGTGAATGTATGGATGAAAATGAAATCCAAAATATAAAACTAGCCAATCCCACTTTATCGAGACAGAACATAATACTATTTATTACAATCCGTAAGATGCAAATTTCAAATGATTAATACACAATAAATATAAATTCGTTTTGTTGTATGAATTTTAGAAAAAACGTTCGTTGGGCTGTGATTTCATTCATTTATTTTTTCCTCTTAAACCTGTTGGATGTTTATCTGTATAATCGTTTGTTGGACCAAGCACAGAAGGGGCAGTGGGGAAGGCATATTCATTGTCAGAATCGACAAAATGCTCACTAGGAATTAATTGAGGTCCACTCTCTAGAAAATTAACCTTTCGCCTGCCTTTTAAGTTAGAATCTCCTGCTTCCCCATCATCGGGATGAACTTTTCTTTGTCTACGGCGCTCAAAAATATATCGCGATTGCCTGTTTTCTCCTTTGACCTCCTCTATGTCCAAGTCATCAATGTTTTTTGCCACTTCCCTTAATTGATAATTTGCTATTCCTTGACCTGGGTCATACAGCCTCATACATGTTATGATAATTATCACAATGGTTAGCACTAAGCAGGATAACAACAGCGCTCCAAGTAATAATCCCATGTACGTCACTTCTTCAAAGGATGTTATCAACGTGGGAGGGAAAATGGTGAGACAACCCTTAGAATTAAACAGAAGTTTAACATTATAACATTGGCATACGGTAAATACGGAGAAAATTGATTAGTCATACTCGGGTATTAATTATGTTTTCGATATTGTGACCCTTCATGTCAGGATGCTGCCACGCTAAGGCACCACAAAACCGATGCCCATACTCCGAATTGCAACAAGAATCCGGAATTCCTTTGGTCTCTTTACCTATTGATGCATTTCTCCATTCTTTGTATAGATACAGACCGCAGCAGTGACCCTAATAAAGTTATCGTATGGAAGTTTATATTTATACAGAAACGAAAAGATAATTCTAAAAAATAATTTGCTACCCTTCGCTGTAAATGATCCCAGTAGAATGTGGGTGGCAGAGGGAAAATACCTACTGGTGATGCATTGGATTTTCCGTAGCCGTTCATTGATCCTCGTAAGTGATTAATGAATTTTATTAAAGATTTTGGGGAAAAGAGCATCAAAAACCCAAGCACCAAGTCGAAAACGACGAAGAGGATTATTAGAACTATATACTACATCGTAAAATAGACAAAATTTGTTCTATTTTGTAGTCTGTAGAAGAAATGTTAGAAGTCTGTGCATAAATAAAGCTACTATATTTTACACATGCAAAATAAATTAATCGTGTTTACACAAATGTTGTGGAACATGTTGGCACTGGCAGATGCAAAGCATCCCACGGCGGTAACAATCAGAAGAGCGAATCCGTATGTGATGAAAAGTGTAGCCGGAGTTGCTACCATCAGGTCAGCTATTTCAAAATTTATGTTGATGGTCTGGGTGCCGAAACCTACAATAAGACCTCCTGTAATAGCTAATACAGCTATTACCTGAGTTGACAAATAAAACAATTTTAATATTTCAGTCATGGGGAGTCCTTCGACAGTCAATCGAATCAAAATCGAGTGCACCACAGAACAAACTAAGAATTCTCTGAAAATTTTTACATTATAATATGCAAATACATTGACGTAATGAATGACCCTTACCCATGCGGTTCCATTTAAAATAAACAGAAAAATTTGTAAAATAATTCCAGTTCTACGACCACATTTTGTAGGTAATTGACTTTTCCTTGCTTCCTCTACGATCTCCTCTTGTACATTCTCGCCTTCGTCACCTTCCTTCTCTCCCTTCTCCTCATCTTTAAAATCTCCTTTATTTTTTGCTTTCATTTTACATTACACTTTTTAAGGATTTTATACTTCGTATGTCCATTCAGTGTAGTGTGTAATATAATAAGCCACTATGAGAAAAATAAATTAGAAACTATTGGCTAAAAGGCGCTCCCGAGATCACTTTTTCTGTGCATGGTTTATCTATCCCTTATCAAAACCATGATCGTGTATAGCGTCAGTATAATCTTTCTGTGACCTTTCTGCACCATTAGAACTGATTATGTGTCTATTTGTCAAGTTGTCATGGCCGGTCTAATAGCTGATGAATTTGTTGTTCCAAGTTAGAAAATGTTTGGTTGGAACTTCATTTGCGAATGTGATATCAAAGCATATCTTATGATATTTCCGATTATTGAAAGTGTCCCCATTTACATGATTGACATTATTGTCACCCTTCCGGAAGTCTTCAATATTAATAAGCAAATGCGATAGATAAAATTATGTTCTCTGCAGCAAACTCTTCAAAATTGGTAATTCATATTCATATGGTATCATTTCTACCAATTCCACGAGGGGAGATTGGTTAGATTTTAAGATTGAGCTAATTTTCCATGATAATTAAAATTCTAAAAGACGAGCCTGGATGATGATCACGGAAGGGATCACGAGCGGGATGTGGAGGAAAACAAGTTGCTTGACGAAATCGATATAAACTACGACCCAGAGCAGAGAACTATAACAGATCGGGATTGGACAACCAATTCCAAGAAATGGGACAAGGCCAAGAAGCGTTGGATGACTGAAGTAATCAATGGAGACATCTGGAATGATGGAGCATCAATAGAGGAACTCGTCAGGCCAGCCGACAAAGTGCCCAATACAGCATCCGAATTTTTGGGTGAAGGCGGAGATAGCAAAGAAAGTGTGGCAGGAGAACGGGTTCAGCCAACTGTTGCGGCAACCAGTGGGGTTTTGGGTTCGGAATTTAATATTAGTGTGGATGATGACATCAAAGATATGAACAAAGACAACGCAATTGACGAAGCAGCAATTTTAGATGCCAGAGCAGCTCCGCAGCCTTTTCTTAAGAAAACCCTTTGGATCTACTTAGAAAATTGGGACAAGGCAGGAGTTTATTTTATGGTTTCTTATAATTCGTGATTGAAGAATTTATATGGAAGTAATTACGTTAGGTATTATTATTTAGGCATCTGCTGTCAAACGAGACAAGATTATCTGGGAATTTCTGAAGACTTATTCGTGGAAACACCCGATGGACATGGAGCATTTATTTTGCTGTGGAGGCAGTCTGATATTTTCACGATTTACCGTTGGACTTCAAGTACAATATTTATACACTACATACGCTTTGTACACTAATATACACTAATTTGTACATTTGGATTGAAAGATGGCTTACATGAAGCGTCAAAGGGTTCCACACTATTTTATGGCACTGAAAATATTCATAAGATCTCTACAGGGGTAAGTTTACTTTGTTAACCTGGAAAATAAATCAGAAATCTTCCAGCAAATCTTTGTTTTCATCTTACTTCAGGGCAGAATACACTTTGCAGTTTGCTAGCATGGGTGCCATATTGTACATATTTGAAATTGTGAGAGTATCTGAAACCGTTGAATACGACAAAAAACAGGCTCTCAAGTTTCTCTTGGAACTTATGGAGGGAGCTAATGGACCCGGGATTAAATATTTCATTTGCAGCGTTCCTCACTGTAAAAATAATTTTGTCAATTTATATTTCCTGTTTCAAGAAAACATTTTTTTGAAATAGTCTTCGCTATAGCTAAGATGTGGTCCTACACTAAAGGTTGCTTATTTTTTCTACATTTTCATAGATTTAGAGTCCCTGGTTGATTTTCTGACAATGTGCCACAACACTTCTGTGGTTTTCCAATGTAGAAGCGTTTTCGAAGCCCTTTGTTTGGGCAACACTATGAGTAATATCAGTCTTGTGAGCAAATTCGTGATGGCCATGCTTCCATGTGATTTCAACCCAAAAATTCAAGCGTTATCTTTTCGTGTTCTCCAAGGAATTGTGGTAATCAGATTTTGTAGATGATTTTATTGCTTGTTACTATTGCTAAATTGCTAATTGATTTGTTTGTACTTTAAGCGTGTAAATCACGAAATGGCCAAACTGTGCTTGAAACCGTTGCAAGATAATTTCAAAACTGACGACTCTAGTCTAATCGTAGAAAGTAAGATGCTTTTTGATATACACCAATTTACATTTTTCAAATGTGGTTACATCTACAAAATTGGAATCTTTAAGAAATGGACTAAAAATGTAAAATTAAACTGCTATTTATTCCTATTTAGTGGGAGAATTGGTGTTGGTTATAATGACCACCCCAGAAGCTGATGCTTTAGTTGATATTTTAATTGCTAGTGCGACAGGGATTCGGTTGAAAGAGGAATTTGAATCTTGGGATCGCCTTTACCGATACAGACCTTCTTCAGGTAATAAGAAGAAATTTAAATACAAAACAAAGTTACAAATATGCTCCAGGGACTCGTGGGAAAAATCCATGGCTAAGAAAAACCGTAAAGATAATTATCATCAACAATCCGGTGCGCTTTTCATTATAAAGTGAGTATAACCTTTCTGTTTACAATCTAATCGAAAAGATATTTTTCAACTGTAGATCTTGTGTTATTTATTATCTAAATATTTCAGCCATATGATACGAAATCGGCCAGATCTTACCCGTCGACTCATTCAACATGGAATATTTGGTATTTCATTGAAAGCTGTGGGGGCTTCTCCCCATTGGCAGGTTCAAACTCAGGGAGTAAAGTTGATACTACTTCTTAATGAACTATCAAAGGATTGTTCATTATCGTATCATCTAATGATTCCACAACCGATTATGGACTGCATTGTTGTGAGAATAATATCTTTTGAATCAAACTGTATAGATAATGAATTTTAGGTACTAATAGGGTATAGATATCTTATATCCTCCCGATGAAATGAATCTTTCTAATCTAAATGCAAACAGAAAAGATCAGAAGATTGTTTGAAGTTCTTTACATCTCCGTTATGTTTATACTTCCGAAAACTTGGGAGATTCTCGCTAAAGATGTGGTCTGAGTGGGTACAGAAAGTAGTCACCCCGACGAAGTCGTTGTACAAACTGCAAAAGAAATCTAGTGGCAAAGGTGCACAGGTTGATAGTGCTATTTCCAAGAAAGTAGAAGAAATTTTCTTAAAACTTCAAAGTTTGTGGGACAAGTAAGATTCATACGATTCATTCTTTGATTTCTTTAAGAAATAATCTTAAATAATTCAAATGATTTATTATATTAAACGATTATTACGGTGATAATGCATTGTTTTCAATAGCCCGTTAATGGAAGCAGCCAACCCCCCTAGAAAAGATTCAGATGAAGAGCTAAGTGTGAAGAGGGAAGGTGAGTTGGTATCACCAACACTTTCCCAAGATAATACATTTAAACTTGGACGAGTTCAGATCGCCGAAGACCCTAAACTAGAATCTTTTAGACGATACCTTGATAGGCACAATCCTGCGCTAAATGAGTTCCGTGATGATATTTTGGACGCTAGAATTGATGATCAATTCTTGGCTATTTCTCACATTAATACGGCAAACAATGATGTAATCCATTCCTTTTACAAAGATACACCCCAAGTGAACATTTCCCATTTTCAATAACTGATTTACAAATATGATTTGAAAAATTGTAGAAGGATATAGGAGGAATAGAAATGGCTTTGTTATTGGATGCAGAAAACGCTATGGGGAAACTAATGAACGCTGCGGAAGAAGAGTCTGCTTCTGGTGAGGAAGAAGAGGATAGCAATGACCATACAGATACTTCAGCCACGGATACCTTCCATTTCTAAGTCTGAGCAGGACTCCCATCGAACGTTTCTTATATTATTTTATGAATTTTCATTTTCTTCAATGCAAATGTTTCAGAGTGACAAGATGAAATGTAAGACCCAAATACATTATAATGGTAATTAGGTTTTCTGACTAATGAATGTATTTAACATTGAACTATGCCGAAATTAAGTAAAACACATTTCGTACACATTTTTAGAAAGTTGTTTGGCAGATTTACTACTTCCTTCATATTCCAAATTTTAGCTAACAGCGATTTTCATTATGAATTTTGGACCTACCCATTTGAGTCTAAAGTTACAAAACGCAGACAAACGGTAGCAAATACTTTGAAAATAAAAGTGTTTTTAGCCGATCACAATAGGATTGGGGATAAAGACCTCAAAGCCTTTGCCTCCCCTGATTACCTTAGTGCTTCTCCATTTCATTGGAGTTGCGTTGACACAAATAGGTTCACCTGCAGGGAGCACAAGATCTGTCTCAGGATAGCGCGGAATGGTTACTCTCTTCCTGCGTTTGTCAATCGCCAAAGGACTTCGATACAACTCAATTTTATCCCGCGGTTTACTGTATTGCAATTTAAAATCATTACAATTACAAAGATATTGACCACCGTTTCTTAGATATTGATGCTACAGGAAAATATTGGCTTACATTTTATAAAAGTCCAACATTTCCAAAGTATAAATGTTTCGAAGATCATGATTTTCTGAAGGATGTAAACAACGGGCAGCTCCTCCGATGGGTCGTATCACTTTCTTCTTCCGCCCAGCATCTGGGTCCATCAAGGAAATTGTGAAAGGCAAATCACAAGAGAATTTTGGTCTTCCACACCCAGATTCTTTAGTCTTGCAATCTTCCAAAGGATTTCTGGCTATGGTAGAAGTTTTTTCACACAGACCGCAAATACTATCTCCCTGTTTACAATACGTGAACAGATTTATGTACATTTGCATTCATTAATGAATAACAAAATTATAAGTAAAGTAGTCACTAAGAGTATAATTATATTTACATAAGGATGCGGGTTTGGTTTATAAGACGATGGAAGTTGAGGGACCTCATCAAATCTTGAAGAATTTATTCGTTTTGACCCAATGGCAGCAAATGAGCAAGGATCTGGATTCTAATTAAGTAATTTTATTACATCATGTAAAGGTGCCATTTATTCCACGTAAGTATTTTGAGTAAGGAAAAGAGAAGGAATCTTACATGTTCGGATTTAGTGTATCTGTATTTGGAGTTACACATCGGAGGGTTGTTAATATGAGGAGGAACACTATAATGGTCCAGAGCTTGCAATGGTTCATAAATTCCCTTGCATGGTAGACGATTGCTGCCGGGAGGACAAAAGCCTGGATTCAAAGAAGCCCATTTGTTGCAGAATAATTGACGGTGATAATCAGGTTCTTTCCTGAAATTAGTAGCAGACAACCAACATTTTGGGGTTTTGAATGTCACGAGGTAACTTTCCTTTGGTGTTACAGTACAATCACATGAATCTTGAAGTTCCATTGTTTTTATCGAGCTTGGGATTTGCGATTCACGGTTTTTCCCAATTAAAATATTCGAAAAGTATTTTGTTGCAAAATCCTTTTAGAAAATTCAATGTAAACAAGGCTTCTCTATTTTGATTCAATATCCCGATTAGGTCGCGTCAGCGAAGAGGATTATTTGCTGTTTGCTGCGCTACAAATCGCAAGATTCTGAATAGGTGTCGGTCAAGTGTCAGTGCCAATCTTGAATCAATCTCTATCAACTTTGACCCAAACTTTGACCTAACTCTGCTTTTTGCTCATAATAGTACGCATGTTCATTCATATTCATCCTCACTCATCATGAATGCTAAAAGCCAAGACAACTACTTCACAGTAATGTAAATAATGAATGAGTAGTGAAATGAAATAAATGGTCAAATGCAGTCGCCTTCGCCTGCGACACAAATTATTATAAAATGGGTGTCACAATACAAGGAGACACGTAGTTCCATAAAGAAAGTTTTATTTATTTTGTACTCACTGAGTAATGGACCATTAAAAAACCAAATGAAGGAATTTCTTAAGAAAAATAACATTTGTTGATAATTTATAGGAAAAACTCGGGACTTTATCCATCCAGAGTATTTCGTAGCGATGTGAAATGATATGCAATACAATACATAATACAATAATACATTCACTGTATAGGTATATGGGAAAATCTAAAATCGTCAAGTTGTGCTGGCCTTCAAAATTACACATGACATAAATTACAATTTATGCATTATTTTGTCATCTTACATTGAACGCGTATCATTAATAGCATTGTGTCTCTCTTACAACTTTCACTATCAATGTCAGCTCCAAATTGCCCTTTTGTACAATAGAACTAATCACAAGAGGCACATCTCGATACACATTACTTTGCCTTTGTCTTATTTTTGGGTTGTATATAACTAGGGAATGATCTGCTGATTCATTTCATACTCCTCGGTGCTATATAGGCTGAATAGGCTCCCAGTCCCAGTCCATTGAAAATCTACAGAATTTATAGAATTGTACGAACTCGTCTAATATTAATAACTATACACTATTGACGACTGCGGACACATAAACGATACTAAAATATTTGTCATTTGATACTATCTGGGATAAAAACGTCAAAACATAATGGATACCAAATTAGCATTTATTTTCCTGGTGATTGCAGAAAATTATGTCTCTTCTGGAATTGAAGAACCCGAAGTAAATAAAGCAATTAAACATTTTACTATATTGAAATAAAGAATATCAAATTTAAGTTGTCTTCTGAAATGTAGTGGGTAAACGATATGTACAATATCGATTCAGCTAACGGAATACAGAGTCTAAAGGCCCCTATCATTCCTCCACAGGTAAACCTACCATACCAGTAATAAATAATTAATCAATGTGATTTTCATGCAAAACTGAAAATATTTGTTGAAAATTAGAGTTCAGGAAGAGCAGCATTAAATGCTAAAGGAGGACATGTGAAGTCTCCAACGAAAGGTCATGAGACTGAGAATATGTATATAGAGCAAGATGGCGATAGAACAAAATCATCACCAGAAGTATTTGCAGTAGATGTTCCCCAAAGTTACGAAGATATAGCTCCACATTCGAAAAACAACCCTGTGCAAGGGGGACGATCTCTAAGTAAGAATAAGAAGTCTCCACCGAACACTCAGTGGAAAGAGGCTGAAACTATGTATATAGACCAGGATGGATCAAAGTCATCAGAACGATTTGGAGTAGATGTTCCTGAGGATTTAGGCTACACAACCCAACGTTCTCCGAAACATGGGAATGAGGCTGAAACTATGTATATAGACCACAGTGGCTCACAGTCATCCGAAGTATTTGCAGTAGATGTTCCTGAAGACCTGAGCTATACAACCCAACGTTCTCCGAAACACAAACCAGACCTTGTAATTGTAAACAGTGTAAACTTTAATAAAAATAATAGGCCTCCATCGAAGCTAATTGTAAACAATGGACAATATCGTAATAAGGCTAGGGTAATAATGGGAAAATCAAGCAGCCGCACTTCTAAAAGTCAGAACGATGAGAATGAACAAAGGATATCTCATTTTGAAGATATAAGACAAAAGTTCAAGGTAGATATATATGTATATATATGAATAGTATATGGTATATGAATACATGAATTCCAATATCATCGCATTGGTATCAAAAGTAAAGTTGCCAATTTTATAATTGCTTCTAGGCAAATTATCACAAGCCGGGTCCGGTGAATCCAATAGTTCAGCTGCGGATGGCGAATATGTTGGTCAAGAGAAACAACCAACAGCAAGTTATTATAAATGCGTACAACCGTCTCGGTGAAATTAACAATAAGAAAATAAATATATTTCATCCGGATAGGCCATAATCGCGTAATAAACCCTTTGTCAATTATGAATATAAATGTTTGGTTTAAATTACAAATAAAATCAACCCACTTAGGGCCGTTTGTGAATTATTCCACAAGAACAGGGTAGAATGACATCATTTATGCTATCTGCTATCAATGCACACTTCAGTAATGGAATAAGAAGATGTGTACCTTGTACACATGTACCTGAGAAACTCATTTACGAAATTCCAACCTTTTTCATCTAAACCATATAATATGTTTATTTTTCATTGTTTACTATACATATAAAATTGTGGGTGTTATATAAGTACCTAATACATTTTACATAATGCCTCTACAATGTGTATTCGGTCCATTACACGATTGGAAATGGTTACACTTACACTACCACAAGTTTCTACTGAATACCATGGGCATGAATACCATGAATACAATAGGGAAACAAGATGCGGAATATTCAGCAAAATAAGTGATCTCGAAGTAGTGTTTCGATGTAATCAGGAAAAATGATGTACCAATGCCAATTTTTTTTTTTCATTTAGATAATTAGGTAGGTATTGGATATGGATACGTACTCAGTACTCGATTCGCATTGTGTCTAATAATGGTAATATATTATTTACAAGGCTCCTAGTCAGCTTGTAATTTTAAGGACCATAAAAATCCGAGCAAAATGCATACTATAACTCATAGCTTTTTAGTACATATAATAGGTATAATATGATGTATTTTTTAGACACTTTTACTAATACCATGAGATTAATTATGTATTAAGGGTCTATGCTATGTTTTTCATTTAAACTTATACGTAGAATTACGAAAAATGTTCCTAGCTCACTGCCCACGATTCAGTTATTAAAAAAGCTAAATATCATACTCCATAAAGAAATACGTTGTAGCTTTATGTATTATTTGTCAAAAACTGTATATATATTAGATGAACTATTTGATAGCTGCTTTTCAAGATCATCTTGTCTACTGTCCCATCTTTTATTCGGTCACAATCATTAATAATATTAGCTTAGAGCAAGTTGACCTTACTCCTACGGTTATAACATGGCATGACTGATAACCATATCAGTACCACCTATACAGTTACATTGGATTTGAAACACATTGATTTCCTAGTCCTAATTAATTAAGAATAAAAGGGAAAATACAAATCAAGTAAACCTACTCACATACTGTCTACATTCATTTAGGAATTTTGACTCACAGATATGACTTATGACTGATATGACGATATCACAATCATAAATGTAATTAACTTTTTTATATTTTATGTATTTGGAAAGGAGACTTTGGGAAATCTTCGTTGTAGAAATTATTTTGAAGAATACGGCACTGTAGCGATGATAAACGAAGGTGGCTACCTACACACATACTTAATCATAATTGTAGCATAATTATGTTGCTGGTAAACAACATATAATTCTTGGGTAGAAGATATTGTACTTTAAGCGACTAAGTATAAGTATATAATGGTATTGGCTTCCCAAACAATGGAATGAAAAAGGTTATCGGTTCAATGTCACCGAGACCGGTTTTTTCCTCTACCACGCTACCATCATATCATCTGGAGAGACTAGAAACAATTAAAGCTTGATAATCGCTAATCTGCAACATAATGCAGTACAGTTCGCTTCAACACAAGATCACAATGCTCATCTAAATGTTAAATAAATACTCGGAAAAATCTAATCAAAGGTAACCTGAATATTTTTAAGAAATTCGTCATTGCCATTTGCCATTATCCGTGCTATATAGGTGTGTACATACACAGCTCCAATTACCAAGGAATGCATAATTATGTGGTTTGCCAGTATTCGCTGCAAATGATGGAGAGGTGTAATTGCAGGAGGTACCTTTACCATATAGTTTCCGAAAAATCTCACGATGTACCCTAATTCCAACTATGTACATTAGAAATTGCAACTACCTATATACTATACATACTATGCTATTTAGTATTGAGTTGTACTTCACAAAATTATTCTTAAAATGTCAATATAGCGTGTACCGAAAACATTAGTGCAAAATTACTGCACCTCTGCTCTTTCCGCAATGAATTATGTGAATCCGGCTCTCATACGATTAAAGTGGTAATGATTCATAACAAGAAAAATAACTTAGTAGGCAGTTTTAGTTGTCGAAGTAAAGTGCAGTACAATGTTGAATTTTATTTTTGAAGCAGAAAAACTACGTGGAATGTGGTATACTAGAAATAAGCTAAAGGATGTAAAGTGCAATGAGTCAGTGGTTACTACCAGATCAGCACTTTCCATACTTTCAATTCAAAGACCATCACTTCTCCAGATAAAAATATCCATCGATTAGAAGCTAATTTTAGTTATTTAAATACAGTAATTGTAATCAATTCTAATTATCAGATCTAGATATGCATGCGTCAAAAATTCCTCTGTATTATCATGTTATTCATTCTTTTGTTACAACTACGCACAAACGCTCTTATGCAATCACATAAAGAGTCTTAATTATACATAATTTTCAACGAGAATACGAATTAAAAACTATTAGCAAAGTCCATTGTTACGCAATACATTCCTTTTGTATTTTAACTGAACATTATTGTCCCGGGACAAAGTATTTGACACTAAATACAGCACGAACTTACACGATCGACCTCAGATAAAAAAATCGGTCGCTATCATTTTATTCAACTCAGTGTAAATTGTAGGGCCACAATCCAAAAGAATTACTTCTGTTAACATTTCAGACAGTGTCAGTCAGGATGGCTGATTTGAATACAATCGAATAGCATTGTCTACAGCGATCCATTAAGTGAATACTTAATAAGTATGTTTTTTATCAGGATGAATTTAATTTAATTTGAAGTCGACCTCTACTTGCATTCTTGTCCTCCATCGAGCGTTTCTTATGCTAACATTAGCAGAATCAACAGTAAAAACTTTACATATTAAAAAAGAATATGTTTTGTTTTGCGATATAGTGTGTGCATAATAAGTTTTAATAGGCAGGTGTATGCATACCTTTACAGTAGTGTGTTATTACAGAATCCGATTTACAAGACGAATGAAATGAACTGATATGGAAGAAGAAACACCTACCCTCGTTTGAACTTAGTAGGTATATAATTAATACGAAATGTATATAGATAGCCATTGAATATAACGTTTGGAATCTACAGACAGTTATAAAATTTTATAGTTGTACATATGATAGCAATAATGATAATAATTTAAGTGTACCTTTATATGCCTGGTATAGTATACGTTATTGGAAGATTTGAAGATGTAAGTTGATAGTTATAGATAATAGATATGCTCTGGTAAGGATGTCCATTCTGGAGAAAAAACTCGTTCTTGTTCTTAGTATTTATTATAGCGACTTCAGTTTGTTCTGGACAGCCAAGCAGCCCAATTGGCAATCTTCAAAGATTTCTGTTGGGATTCAAGATTCAGGGACTCACTGGGTTTGTGCATTGTGCATCTGGTGATCTCCAGTAGAATCTATATTGCATGCTACCAACTACTGGATCCATGCATACAAAGTGCATTATTACTCATAAGATAGGCACAAAAATGGACTACAAAAAAATGAAAACGACAAAAACATGAAATTATTACGTTTATGGGATTTAAGGAGATTATAGATTAGTTGTGAACTATGGAACTAAAAATCAGATTATATGTTCTTAAATAAGAAGCGCATCTTTGTGCTGAGTGTTTAAAGTATGAGTCTCATCGCCCAAGCCATATTGTTACCAGTAATAGTGTTAGCTTCGATTGCCATTATCTCTTCAATCTGTAAGTCAATATACTATATTTATTTTGGAAAACAATTTTGAATTTTTTGAATTTGATTTTTAATTTTTGAATTTTGACCGAAAATCTTGTATTTAATGCTTTACAGATTATTTTCGACAACAAAATTTCAATTTTAATGAGCGAATTTATCAGTTAACCGCAACTACCACCACGGAGAGGTACAAGTTAATCACAACTACACAGAGTATTGCAAATAATTTTTTACCTGCCATACAATGCAACTGCCAAATATTGCCAAATTGTCCCTACTATGCAAACAGTGGTAGGACATGGGATCCAAATCAGATACAAAGATGCGGGTTTGATCCGTCAACATTTTCAATCCAGGTTTGCATACAAACTTACATTTTACATTAACTAATTCTAATCACGTTAGAATATTGAGAATGCTAATTTTATTCGTAAAGATTTGCTGTCCGGTTGATACAAGCAAACCTCAGTTTATTTCAATACCCAAGCCAGAAAAAGAACACACAAGTCAGACTCAAAAACCTGTTCAATTTACAGTTTATCCATCTTCTTCAACACCGAGCTACACTCATAAACCTATTCAATTTACAACAGTTTATCCACCTTCTTCAATACCGAGCTACAATGTGAACGAAACAGTTGAAGAAGACTATCCAATTCTTAATGTTGATATCAGAACTGGAAAACCAAAAAAGCCAATCTCCAATTACTTGGATGAACTGAAAGAAAATGTAGAGACAGAAAAGCCTGAAAGTGACACACTTCTAACCGTTGATGAGCAAATGAATGAGTCAGAATTAATTTTTATGGTTCGGCAATTGTTTATAAACTCTAATTTGAGTCAGCATGAGAACTTTAAGTTGTTACCACAAAGTACTGAAGAATGTGGAAGTGCAAAAAGTCTACCTCTGCTGGACATTAAGAGGAAACGAAGGAGAAAGAGGGTTGTCGGAGGTATGAAAGCTTCAATAGAAAAATATCCGTGGATGGTTAGACTTTATTACAACAATACCTACAGATGTAAGTTTATTCTTAAAATCTTCCGTGTAAAATCATTTTTTGCTTCAATGATGTCGATTGTAGATATGTAGGCACACACTAAATGCTATTATTCTATAGGTGAGACGGAGATGTGTTTTGGATGTCTTGGAACAGTTTTGAATCACAAATATATTTTGACTAACGCACATTGTGCACTGCTACCATCGAATCCGTAATATTTTTATGCAATTATTTCAATCTAATAAATTATTTAATTTGTCAAAAGACAAAAGAACAAGTAGTAACATATCCGACCGTTTGTAGGATGATAATAGTAGCTGGTGATGGAAGAAATACAAAAAATTATTCAGTAGAAAAAACCATACCGCATCAGGATTATGATAATTTGACAAAACACCACGATATCGCTCTCATAAGAATTCGAGAGAGCATTAATTTTGGGGAATTCCTGCGTCCAGTTTGCTTACCCTTTTTTGAAGCTTATCACATTACATCAGAAGATGAACTCACCAACAGCCAAAATAATGAAGTACTAGTTGCAGGATGGGGTGTTTCCAACAGTTCTGATAGTAAGAAGAAATTTTCAGTTTTTGCAGATAAAAATTCAACATTTTTTTGTTTTGTTTATGGATGAAAATTATCGTTTCTTATATAGCATCAACAATTGGAAAAGAACTGAGAGATGCTGTTGTACCAGAGTGGCCCATTGCAGCGTGTCAGAAAGTATATGAACAGCATAACAGAAACAAAACAATTACAGTTCAACAGGTAAACGGAATCAATCAAAAAACTAAATAATTCCAATAAAAATTAGTAAATTATATTGAGTTAATGATTATGGTCATCAGTTTTGCACCGGAGCGGATAAGAAAACAAAGTCAGATGCCTGTTGGGGTGATAGCGGAGGGGGAATTTACACTTTGAAGTCAATGATTCAAGTAGGAATAGTTTCCTATGGGTTTCCTAGTCCATATGAATGTGGAAGTTTTCCTGGAGTCAATACTCGTTTAATTTTCTACTTAAAGTGGATTCTTGACTCTATTTCTCCGTGACACTTTCGCCCAAATCCTTCAACACACCGTGCCATAAAATTGTGAATGTATATTGTCAAAATTATCGTTTGGCTTTAATTGTTACACACTGCTGTGTGATATCTACTGATTTTTATCTACTTGTTACTTTGTTTCGTTACTGTAATATGCAGCATAATAAGTTGTTATCTTATACCTGTGCCATGAATTAAAAAGTTAACTGAGTTTACAATGTTTTACTGCGTGCGGTTGCCAATTCATTTTATTCTTCAACATCAAAGACATATGTTATCAAGTGACTTATTTTTCCTGTAATTTATCATTAGCATATTTTTTAACCGCTACAAATAAGAGAAGTTTGCCAACATACAGAAGAGGAAACGATAGACATATGTTATCAAGTGCCTTATTTTTCCTGTAATTTATCATTAGCATATTTTTTAACCGCTACAAATAAGAGAAGTTTGCCAACATACAGAAGAGGAAACGATAGTCTTATTGCAGAGCAGCATCCACAGAATTCATTATAGTTTCCATTCATAATAAGAAAGACAATAAACTCCTCTGTCCTTATGGTGAGAGAGAAGAATGCTATTAAATATCATAATGTTCTTAAGATTATTTGTATACATATAATAGTTCTGTCTGAAATAAAACAAAAAATGCATTTCAGTTTTGATTGAGTAGAGTAGTGCCATGTAAGTACGTAAGCATTATCAGTTATGGACAATGAAATGGGATGGGGCTAGTCAAATGAAGGTGAACCACTCTTGGATTTTATCATTTAATCAACACCTCTACCTACGCTCATGTATCAAGTAGTTCAAATCTATTTCATTTAGGTACTTATCCATACCTATACGTAATGCATTATATGACAGCCGTCCCTAAGTACACTGATCTAATAATACACAAAGTTACTGAAAAGAAAAAAGTACACAACTTATTGTAAGCTGAGCTGACGTAGTCAATGCATCTTAATACTAATAAATACCATATAGTTGTATTAGCATTACATTATGGACAGTGTACTGATTTCTTTTACGCTTTTACTTACCTGTTGTGCTCGAGGTACCTCCTTTATTGCAATCAGGTTTTCAGTTCCAGTCAAGACGACATAAACATCATTGATTTACATAATCTTTACTACGAACTTGGCTGCCAATGTTTTCCAAGGAAAGCGCATTCAGGAATTCCTAAAAGACCAGCAATATCTGCACAGTCTGCAGAGTCAGAGATATTCATAATTTAATTCAATTGTAAATATTCATCAGCCCACGTAACAGTAAAAATGACTATACTTCACATTTATAACAGCACTGAGTTTTTGGGCAGTACTGAGCTTTCAAAATTTTTATTACACAGATATTATACCGCGACATCTACAGAAAGCATAAAGAATAGGAACTCTTTTGTCAGAAATATAGTATAGAAAGCTGCAATTTTGTTTTCAAGCACTTGTCATTTTCAATTCAAGCACCGAATCAAGAATTTGTCATCCAAAAATTTTGACCTAACCAAACCGGACATATTCAAAAATATCTCGAACAGGTTCATCAATATCAAATTAGCGAACCGAATAGGATGTATTGAAAAATTCGAATGCTTGAGCTAACCCAAAGGTGATCCTAAAAGTTTCAAGTGTGCTAGAAAGGACAAAAATCGAGTGAACGTAAATGAATAGGAACTGGTGAATGCTACTTATAACTTACATAGTGGCGATTACACTGACAGTTGACCATCCTCTGGATGTGGGTGAAAATTTGTGGTTAGGACTTGTTCAAAATGGCGTGTTTATGTACCTGTACAGCTATCGACTAAATCGACGATGACAACTGAAATGGCAGGCTGCCCAATTCACAATTAAGTACATCTAGAATGTTATTTCAAACTCGATAAAACTTTATCACCCTACCAAAGAGTAAATTGTTTTGGTATTTGGAATGTTTTAGTTTAGCCAGTCTGCTACTGCTCTGCGAAAATCTCAATATCAAAATCTGACAAATGATGTCTACATGTGTTTCTCGAGAGTAACTTGCCGTGGCAAGGCGCTGGGGCGTGGAATAATCCATAAAAATCAGGTAGACAATGATTACTTAGTATTAGCATTGTCTTTAAAGTCTTGTAACTAGCAACAGTAATAAAATATCCCTAATTCATGACTACGAGGCAGCATTATTAATCGCCTCTTTTTATCACTGGTCACTGATTGATATAAGGAAAGAAAAAGAGATTCTAGCAATGAACTTACTAAATGCTAATGTATTTGATTAACACTGACCTTCGTTTGGGAATTGGGGACGGAAGTGCCAGACTATGCCATATGAATTTTCATTTCCTTTTTATGTGTTTAATCACAGGTTTCGTTAATTAAGAAGTTGCAAAATAAAGAAGAAGGCAGACATGCAGTCGTTCATTGCACATTGCATCACGATAATCATTAATGGTATTTACATGGCTTATGGACAATTAATGAGCAAGTGTTTTTTGCATATAAATATCTTTGCAGGAAAAATTGAAACATGTGTACCTGTGTACCATGTGTATTGTGTGCCTTGTACGAAATATGTATATTTTTATTCATTGCCATTGCATTCCCATTTCAGAAATAACGATGCATTTCCATTACTGTGTAGACTTTAGTGTTCCTTTAGAACTTTACATTCCTTATTCATTACACAGTTAGTTGCTACCTCCTGTCTGCCAGTCCTTAGTTTAGGGTATCCATGTAACAGACATTCCATTCGAATAAAATCTTTTTTAAAGCAGCTCAGTTCATATTAAAGAATTCTACTATTGTGCCGCTATTTCCACTACTGTTAGTTAGCCATTGTGTAGGAGTTCCAGAGGTTGAGGTTAGCTGCCAAAGTAAGCAGACATGATTTTATCATGCTCTGCGTATTTTTAATTTTCGGCTTGCTTGTGGGTATATTTTGGCCCGAAAAGTGGTGCTGTGTTCAGAGTGAGGCCCCTACTCCTTCATAGGCAATTGATGTGCCAATAACTTTGACCCTTGACCTATCCTTACCCGCAAACTTTACGGATTAATGGCAACATTTGCACGAGTATAGAATAGGCTATTTACAATGAGCAGAACGGAAGTTATGCTAATTCGAGTTTTTTAAATTTAAACGGCTTCCTCAGTCAGGGAGTGTGTCCGATTTTTCTCATTTGCGAACTCAGTGGTCCTTTTGACCTTTAGATGACAGAAAATTCGTAACTTAATCCGTTGGAAAGTTATCGCGCACAGGGATTCCAAGACAGAAGGAGTAAGTATTCCTATATACATCGGAGACCTCTGAACTCTGAACTATTGGGATATTCAACATTCTGTATCCCCATAGCTAATCTGGAATCGCGAGTTTTGCAGGAGCAGAACGTGTTAACCTCTGTAAGGTAATCGACTGATTAAGTTCAAAGCGGTTCCGTGAACCATGGGACCACTACTGTCAGAGCGTATGTGTGGATGTAAATATACTAATTGTAATCTCACGTATATTATTGCCATTTTTTGTCTAAATTTTACATAGTTTCTTGGGTTTGTTGCACTTATATTCTAAGTAGTGCAGAGCGTACGTAATCATTACTTGTTGTCTCATTGTTGGACAAACCCTGATCCATAGGGTTCTTCGTATCTCATACTCGCGTCTCAAGTCGTATCTCCGTCGGGTATTAATGGAGAGGAGGATAGGATACACTAAGTTGTTTGTATGAATAAGTTCTCACCAGTATTTTGTTCTCACCAATATGTTCTCACCAATTGTCAGTTGGTCGTTCTCGTCATGTGCTGGAAAACATTAATATATTTGTTTTTATAATAAAATAATAATAGGTATACTTGCACATTCTATTCTCCTCCTCCGGCTCGTTGAGAATAATGAATAAAATCAATTCAATTCAGTAGTCATTTCTTAGCTTTGCTAATATCACGATAAATATAAGTAATAATCAAAAGTTCTGCAGTTTTCAGATAAGAATAATCAAAGTGCCAAAAGAAGATCGACCAAAATGGGTTATTCCGCTTTATCTGCTGTCACTGGATATATTTTAGTAGTGCTTACGTCCGCCAGCCTTATAGGAAGTTATTTTAATATTTGTGACCAAATTGAAAGATTTAAGGACAAACTGGATACAACTGTGAAGAATATCGGAGGAATGCATTTCGACTTTATAATCGGTACTAGAGGAATATTAAAAATACTTTATCAATGAAAATAACCTTGATCACAAAATCCCAAGTCGTGGCCCATCCTGTATAATTATTTATTTTATCCAGTTGGTTCCGGCTCTGCAGGCGCTCTTCTTGCAAATCGCTTGTCACAAAATTTTTCAGTCCTCCTCCTAGAAGCTGGAGGTACTCCAAGTTCCTTTTACAATATTCCTTACGCCGTCAGTGCCTTAACAGGCTTTCCAGAAAATGACTGGAAACATCTAATCAAACCTCAACCAAATGTGGGACTCGCATTGAAAAACAAGGTTGTCTTAAGTTGATAACATGAATATCATTTTGCATAAGAAAATTGGGATTTGGTAAAATGAGAATGTTTAAGATTTTTTCATACAACAGAGACCTACATGGACTCAAGGAAAATCGCTCGGTGGTACAGACAACATGTTATTTATGATATCGCTTAGAGGTTCAAAAAGAGATTTTGAAAATTGGGCGGATTTAGCTAATGATTCATCGTGGAGCTACAAAAATGTTCAACCATACTTCAAAAAGTTTGAAAATTACGATGGCCATTGGAAATTCCAATGTACCTATAATTTGCATTTATATTTTTATATACGGTTTGCTTTAAACAATCGGTTTGTTTGAAAACGCATAAGCTTTGAAATGCATATCAGCTATCAAAAAGTCTGTTAAATGTTGTTAAAAGTTCATTGGACCAGTTTTCGATGGAATTCAATTTGAAGAATCTTATGCAGAAAAGCAGTTTTGTAACATTGGACATAATCAACAAAAATAGCTGATATTTATTTTTCCAAAGAATTTTTTTTGACGATTCTGGGCTGATGTGTTTTAAAACCAGCCGAGTTTCAACACGAATCGTAACACAATCATTATATTGTTTAATGCTAATAAATGTTTTTTACATACTCAGCAGAGGTTCATGGCTACAAAGGTGATCTCCGAATATCTACTTCTCCTTTCAAAGGATTAGGAAGTTATTTTATCTCTGCTCTGCAAGAATTGGGATACCCACACAAAGATTTACATGACGAACTGACCGAAGGTTTATAAATTTAATAATAATACAGTTATAACTTCCAAGATACCTGACACAAATTATTCAGTAAAGGGATTTTAATTTTCTTAACACATAGGTGTCGATTTAGTTCACTCTGCAATTTTAAATGGTCAAAGAGCGACATCCTACAATACGTTTCTCAGGCCAATTTTAAACCGACAAAATTTAAACATCAGAAAATTTGCATATGTTGAAAAGGTATAATTAATTTAATTATTATTTCTATATTTTCAAAACAAATATCTCTGCTCATTTTCCTTGTGAACTCGATGCGACATAAACGCTCGCCGTGCGATGGTATAATGGTTATGTACTAGCCAAGGTATTATACCACCGTACGGTGAGCGTTTATGTCGCATCGAGTTCACAAGGAAAATGAGCAGAGTATAGATAATTTTTTAATTGGGACGTTTGGGAAATTTTCCCAGCTTTTGATTGACCAAAGTTCAAAACAGGTTCATGGAGTTGTGTTTCAAAGTCACGGTTTAAAATACGAGGTTTACGCTGATCGAGAAGTAATCGTATCGGGAGGAACCGTTTTGTCTCCAAAATTACTTATGCATTCAGGAATAGGACCTAAGGAACATTTGCAAAAATTGGGGGTAATAAATAATACCACGGTTTATGATTGAGATATACTATGACCTAACTTTTCGTGACTTAGTATTTTTAATTTTTTGGAAAGATCTCAGTCGTAGCTGATGTTCCTGATGTGGGAAAGAATTTGCAAGACCATTTAACTACGCATATCGGCCCTTTCTTTGTAAAGCAACACTCCTCAGTGTTAGCAAGTCGTGATTTGAATGCAAGAGCAGTCTCTGATTTTTTTCTGAAACGCCGTGGCTTATTAACTTCAGCGGGAGCCAATGCAGTGGCTCTTGTTGCATCAGATTTGGCTAAAGCAAAGGGTGAATCTGATTGGGCAGATTTAATTCTAATTTTTGGAAGTCAAGGTATCGATTCTCATTACGTAGAACTTGTGTCCCGATTTTTTCACCTCAACCAGACAACATTACAAACATACTATAAGGAGTCATACGGCAAAGACGCGTTCATAATCGACGTTTATTTAGGAAGACCGAATCAAACAGGAGAAATTTTATTGACTAGTAATGATCCGTACGATCCTGCGATTATAGATCCGAAATATTTGCAGAATGACCAAGATTTGCAAGTTATGATCCAAGGAATTAAAAAAGCACTGCGAATTGCGGAGAATACGACAACATTTCAAAAGCTCGGGACAGAATACTACAGTTTTCCGTTTCCTGGGTGTGAACACATACCATTCAGAAGTGATGCCTATTTTGAGTGTTACATAAGGCACATGAGCATCCCTGATTATCATCCAACTAGTACTTGTGCAATGGGAAAAGTTGTAGATTCACAGTTCAGAGTTTATGGTGTTAAAAATTTGAGAGTTGTGGATAGTTCTGTTATTCCCTTTTGTCCATCTACTAATCCTCATTTAATTGTTTTAATGATTGCCGAAAAAGCTGCAGATGCAATTAAAAGAACACACCTTCAGCATTAAGTTGTATAGTTCCAATATTTATGACAGCCTTTATTTCAGTTAGTGATTTCCAAGAGTTTCAATAACCAAATAATACATTACGGAATGTTTACAAAACAGTAAGGCCAGGAAGATTAGTAAAACTGTTAAATTTTACATAAAAAATTAGGTCTGGCATGGCAAACTTCAATTTTTATAAACCTCTGTGATGTGTAGTTACAATGTTACAAAGAAGCATAAATACAATAATCGAAGTTCCCAGGCATAAGTGGACTATAATTAATAATAAAACTCATGTTGATACCACTTCCAAGACGGAAAATTTCTCAAGATGCAGCGACGAATCTCGTCATGAATGATAAGAAACGCGCAAAACGGCAATGGGGCCAACCACCAGTAAAATCTGTGCATAAACCAACATTAATAGGAATAGACATAATATATTATTCTTCAGTTAACCAATTTGATTATGAAATCCTGAATTAAACTTCAATTGACGAATCAATAATTAATATTTAATGATTTACACTATTATTACCTAATGGGCAAGTAAGAAATGGCTTCATTCAGCCCGGGGGTGTAGCTGAGCAAACATGCAAGTGCTGTCTCTCCAATAATGGCAATGAATATCACCCAATTGCTGTTTAAAGAAAGGAAATTGCAATACTCTAATTAATCACAGCGGTCGAATGCAATTTCTCAGAAGTAATTTGTTCAGAATGTTAATGCAAATAATTTAAACTCATTACTCAAATATTTTCGTGTATAAAGGCAGCCTTCGCATTTTCGACACGAGAACATTTCCCCATTGACAGACAACAATGGCACAAAAAGCTGCAGTCCAGCATGTTTTTTCTAGTCTTTTCCGGTTGTAATAGGTCTGTGTACACAACACAAACGTTTCAATTTCAAACCCCAAGGCTTAATCAATTAGTTAAACACGAAAATAATATTGTCTGATCCTTTCATGAAAGTCTTACCCATTCTTGTCCGTATGAGTCTTCAAGGTCATTTACAGCCTG
Source organism: Tomocerus maximus (assembly GCA_019776445.1). Lineage (NCBI taxonomy): Eukaryota > Metazoa > Arthropoda > Collembola > Entomobryomorpha > Tomoceridae > Tomocerus > Tomocerus maximus. The sequence goes on from JABASH010000117.1 coordinate 47,279, forward strand.
GGAATCCCACAGAGGTTGTAATCCTAGTAACCTATTTAAACCAAATCCGTTCTGTCCAAGGACTACCAAATACGTAAAGATCGCCGCGGCTGCTTCAATGATACCAAGTTGTCCATAAGAATATGAAATTAACCTGAAACAAAGGGATTCCAAATTGATATTGACTCGATTATTATTGCTAGAGATAAGGGGAAAAGTTAACCTGTCAGTGACTAATTTGTCCTTCTTGGGATTTCTTGGGGGTCTTTTCATTATATCAGCCTCGGCTGTTTCGTATGATAAAGATATGGTTGGGAGAATATCCGTTCCGAGGCACACCATTAACATCGGACTGGACAATACAGATATTTTTCCAATTAGTCATGCAAATTTCATAAGAACAATTTTTTTTACATCTTGATATAAAACATGTAAAATCTAGATAGTTAAAGTACATTGTTCCAAGAGGAAGAGGAACTTTGAATACGAAGTAAATCACGAAGGGCAGTAACTCGGCCGTGTTTGCCGTCAGAAGGTAGCAAATGCATTTCTTCAGGTTGTCGAAAATTAATCGGCCCTCTTCTACACCGTAAACAATCGAGGTGAAATCATCATCCAAGAGAATCATATCCGCAGCTTGTTTAGACACATCCGACCCGGCTATTCCCATTGCGATCCCAATATCTGCTTTTTTCAGAGCGGGAGAATCGTTGACACCATCCCCGGTTACAGCCACAATTTTCCCCAACTTCTGGAAAGCTTCTACAATTACTAGTTTCTGTTGAGGGGATACTCTTGCAAACACAATTTCTGCATGATCTTTAAGGGTACATTCTAAATCTTCGGATGTCATTTCCAGCAATTCACTTCCATTTACTACTACGGCATTGCATACTGTTGGATCCACTTGCTCTACGTCGATATTCAAACGCTTGGCGGTATCTTCTACAGTTTCACTACCTATAATATGTAGATTTATTTAGAATACTTGCTTTAAAATTATTTTGCAATTTATAGTTATGCTTTCAAGAATAGGCGACCGACCTTCTGAAATGATGCCCACACTTTTAGCAATTGCTTTTGCAGTTGTGGGGTGATCACCTGTAACCATTACGATTTTTATTCCCTAAAAACACAATGATCATCTTATTATTTGTATTTTACATAATCCACTGCTAGGAATGTTATTTTTTGCCTACAGCATTTCGACAGGTTTGAACAGCATCTGGAACACCAGGGCGGGGTGGGTCGACCATTGAAATCAACCCAACAAAATTTAATGAATTTTCTTCCAAAAAATCTAGATTTTCATCACTGAAGACATAACCGCGTGGATATTTGTTATTAGGTATAAATACTTCACAAAATCCTAAAACTCTTTCGCCCATCTCCCCCAATCTCTGACAAGCGTCGTTAACAACAATTTTCCAATTGTCATTAAGTTCCTTAGCGTTTTTACCAATCTGAATGTGTTTGCAATACTGTATCACTTTCTCTGGTGCACCCTAATGAACAAAAATATCTCCTTGATAATAGAAATAATTCCGTAAAAATAAGTATTCCGTTAATTTTACCTGATTACCTTCATTACCACCAAAAATCTAGCATCTTTTGGGTCATTCATATCGTGGATACTAAGTTGCCATTTATTAGCAGAGTTAAATGGAATTTCAAAAACTTTCTGGCATTTTTCTTGATAGCCATTAACATTTCCGTGATATGTTTCCATGAATCGAAGAATTGCAGACTCTGAAGCATCCCCATTAACTCTCCATTCTTGAATCGGTAAAGTTTTATCTTGATTGTCCATAAATTTGGCTCGACTGCATAAAGATGCAGATCTTGAAAGACTTCGAAATCCTTGGTCAAATACATTGATCTCACTTTTACTAATATCAGTGCTAACGATGAAATTGTTAAACCATGCATGGGTAGCCGTCATTTTATTTTGCGTCAATGTTCCTGTTTTATCTGAGCAAATAACGGAAGTCGAACCAAGAGTTTCAACTGCATGTAATTGTCGGACTAAACAATTTTTTTCTGCCATTTTCTTGGCAGTCAGAGCCAATATTACAGTAAAAGTAACAAGCAGACCTTCGGGGACATTTGCAATGATCACTCCAATGAGAAAAAGAATCGAGTCCATCCAACTGTAGCCCATGGAAAAGGAAACACCAAAAAATATTAACCCGAAGAAGACCGCAACGCTACTAATCAGTTTAACGAATGAAGATATTTCTCGAGCCATGGGAGTGTCACTTGAATCTAACCCGGAAGTTAAACCTGCAATTCGACCTATGAAACTGCTATCTCCAACGCAAACAACAAGACCCTTCGCCGTTCCTTCCAAAGCAAGAGTGGAGAAAAATGCCATATTCCGAGTTTCCATCGGATTTTCATCGGTGCATTCGTTTCCTCGAGACTGAGGATCGGATTCCCCAGTGAGTGATGAATTGTCAACCTGTGTTTAAAAGTTATAGAATTTTACACAAAAATTTCAAAAATTACTCATCAAGATCTTACCTTAAGCCCTTGACACTCCAGAATACGAATATCTGCTGGAATGCGATCTCCATATTTAATATCAATGACATCTCCAACAACTAGCTCTTTCGCATCGACTTTCGTCATTTTCCCGTCTCTGATTACGTTAGCATAGTTAGGTATCATATTAGAGAAGGATTCCATCACTTTGTTGCAGGAGTATTCTTGATAAAAAGTAAACAGACCCAGGACAATAGCCAGTAAGGCTAAAGTCGAACCTAATCCCAACTTAATATTGGTAACACAAAGTATATTATTAATTAGCATTTACATTTACTTCCATCGATTTTTCATTAATCCTTAATAATTTCTTCGGGAATTCCTATTATAATTTTAGAAATCCAATGAGCACTTACATTATCTGCTGGAGGGGAATCAGAAGTTATACATTGTGCAATATATGCTCCGTAGCACAATAAGGAGCCTATCCAAAGAAGAAGCTGAAATCCTCCGACTAAAGTTTTTAGAAACTTAATCCACAACGGCTCTTTCTTTGGGGGTGTCAACTCATTTTTACCCCAAGTTTCTTGGTTTATCTTAATTTGCTCTGAAGTTAATCCCTATACTTTCATGAAATGCGCAATAAATATTTATCCAGGATCAAAATGATTCTGTCGAAAAATGCACTTACATGCCGAGGATGACTCCCCAAACGCTTGAATATTGTTCCTAGATCAACCTCATGATAATCGTTTTCGAGTTCTTTCCGGAGGTAGGTAATAGATTTTCGTCGGATCACGTCACTGTGTCCCAAATGGACCTCTTGCATCTAATCAGAATACATTTAATAGGTCTTCCCGCATAAGTGTCTAGATCACATACATAGAAAATGTTTAATTAAACATGCAAAAAAATCATAGCTCACTTGAACTGCATTTCCAAGATTATTTTTGACTGTTTTCCTAGCAGTACTTCCAACACTGTTATGTCTCGATCTCGGCCGTCTCTCAGGTGCCCAGACCTTGTCTTGTTCCTGAATCAAAGAAATGCAGACGGTTGAGGATATACTTTGAATTGTAAAATACAGTACCTAGTAGAGGTACTGCTATTCAGAAGACTGTATTATTTTAATATAAATTAAATGATATAGATTCTTACGTCAATAACAATAGAATATCGTCTGTTCTGAAGGACCCCTTGAGGTTGGTCATCTTCAACCATTGTTATTTGTGTTCTACTTATATGAGTAGCATTGATTTCGAAGTTTCAAAAATAAATATTTCAATATTTCTGATTCCGGAAAATCTTGAAGAATAAAATTAAAATGCTATCTTACTCTTATTAGAGTCTGGTGTGAGTGCGTAAGTTTCCTACTCTGTCATCCAAAAGGCAAATCTGCATGTGAGTGATATTCGATGACGGATCTTGTTAGAAAGCCCACCAAGGAGTTTAAGGAAAGAATAGCTAAACTGAAGAATAACCTAAGAATTAATCCCAAGAAGTACTGACCCATACGATGACAAATGTTAATGTGAATTAAATGATGCCATGAAAATATTACAAAGAGAAAGGGTATATAATAACAATTACTTAGTCCATCTAAGCAATTACCATTAGGTGACGCGTATTAGCGAAACATAATTATTGAAAACTAATTGTATGTAACATGCTTTTGCAGCCTGCTACACAAATACTATTCAAGAGTTAGCAATACTTTTATTTACAGATCTAGAGTTATGTAAATCAGGAGCCTGCATAATCTGTATTATGTAATGTGCTATGTCATGTAGGCGAAGTTTATCTTTTGTACATATTATTATATATCATAATCATAGTGTTGTCTGAATAAAATAAAGCAACAAATAGTAGAGCCCTTCAACCTATTAGTTAACTTTGTATTTTCTGTAACTTTGTAATACAAGGACAAGAAGAAGGTACTCACTTATACTCCCAACCATACAGGGTTACTTATTTTTCTACTGCCAAAGTTCCATAGTCAGAAAATTACACTACACCTAAATCTTTTGGGACATTGTAACGGTGGTGGAATCGGTTATCTGATTATTCTCGGCATCTATCAATTAAGATTCTATTCCACTGTCAATTGATTGTTCACTAATGGTATTCGTATCGTAATCGTAGGTTCCGTAATTACTACATGCATAGTGCATATTATAATTATTATCTAAGTAGTAATAGTAATTATACCTACCTCTCTGTACAATTAACATCTGATATAATGAAGCAAGTGACGCAAGTTCATTAATTTCTGGTTCACACTAACTGCAACAGAAAATTTTCGACTACGGTTAGCTAGATAAGCGTTCATCTTCAGCCATTTCCCAATCTAAATGCCCCTGAAGACAAAGTTTTGATATTTACTATAAAATTATAGCTGGGGATTTTCATTTCGAAAATGAGTGTTTCCAGGATTGTGTCAACCCTATTTCTGAAAAAATTGATATATGGTATAGTGTATTCACGTAATGTATGTACATTCTCGGAGGATAAGTACTATTTAACCAGCTATAAATAAACTTATCATTACAAGCAAAAACTCACCGAAGCATTCATCAACTAGCAATTTATTTTGAATGCACAATACTTATTTTATTACGTTTTAGTTACATAACTTTCTCTTAAGTCGTATTTGCGATGTGTATGTTTAAGTAGATAAGACTACTATTTTCATTGTCCAACAAAATCAAGAAACTCTTCCGTCTTCCTTCCTTTGCTTCACCTTGATTTATTTCATAATATTATGAAACGTCTGTACGTAAAGGAAAGGAAAATATAATGAATATTTCTGGTTCCGGAATTTTGTAAGTAAGTAGTATAGAATGCCCGTTTTCGACGAATCTCACGAATTGCTGATTTTCATATATGAATTAGTCTGATAGCTGGAAACAAATTGTTATCAAAAGAAGTCACTTTCCATTGTATTGTATTTATTACTTGTTTAGATTTTGCCTGAGTAATGATTAATTCATATATACATACTATGCATTGAAGCTGGGCCCCGAAAATCAGAAGTTTAGAGAACAATCAAACTTCAATAATTAATCGTGCAAATTAGGTATTAACAATGAAAGCAGCTCCCAGCCTTAATCTCAGATTAGCCTAAATTCATGACATTATTATTATGGACATGTTGAGCATCCTGTTGTGTTCGTTAGTATTTATCATTCTATAGCACAACAATCTGTGTGCGTACATAAGTGTTACTTGGCTTTCACTGCCATGTAAATAGCAAATACAAATACTGACAAGCTTAATTACTTTTTAACAATATCGAAGCAACATAACGGACACCGCAAACTGCGAGATACCTTACCATCAGGATGAATCAAAACAAACTGACTCATCTGTCACAATTCAAGTACCAAGTTTTGGTGGGTAAAATAATTTTATTTAAAGCATTGCCAGTTTATCCTGGTTATAGATTTTCTCTAGTTTAGGTTTAACTTTAACTCAAGGTCTCAACATGTTGTGCCATGTTGACTTCAAGTGACTTGCATTGACAATTTAATCCTAATCGGTATCTGCTCGCGTTCCTCGCACCTCACCAGTATCGCGTTGCCGATCCAAATCCTCCCGGACCTTATCTTCCAGAGCACGAATATCATCCATTGTCATCCCATACCAGTTATCGATCCAGCAAAATACTTGCCTGTGGAAGTTAGTGAATAGCCGTCTCTCTGCCTTTTGTATAAATTTTTCAACACGATTTTGTAGTCCAAACCACTTAAACTCCACCGTAACCAGTTTGTAGCAGGTCATTACTGGTTTCACAGAATTCATCCAAGTCCCTTTGAGAGGACCACGTCCAGACTTTTTGGAGTGATACCTGGCTGGGTCCTCAGATGGTTTACAGTCGTTGTGATCGACCGGGTCGCTAGCAATGTCGATCATCACAACTTCTCGTAAACGCAACTTATCTTGTGACAGCCCATGCACGTTTTCCTGATCTCCTTTGTCCGGCAAATGGAGTGACTCGATAACTACTATGAAATTTCCCTTCATGTATTGAGGATTGGTAACGACTGTTCTACAGTACGGGTAAGCATTCCAAGCTTCTTCAAGGAATTCCATAGCTCTTTTTGGAGCCAACATGCGAATAAACGCTGGCACTTTGCTGGCCACGTGGTACTTCTTGCACGTGTATTGGCCCTTCCTGTATATCGTCCCCCTAAAAGAGGATGATCATCAAAGGGTTCATTCTGTACAACTTCCGTACCGTCCGTACTACCGCCTCCGGTTTCATTCATACTAGCCTGCGCCACGGAATACAGTTGTCCAATCTGGTATTCCTCGACGGTGAGGGGCATCACAACTCGGAATTCTTTGATGAGCATCTCGGGACGGAAGCTGCACAATGAAAATAATTATGGGCTTTTCACTTTTTTGTCAAAAAGTTGAAATGTTTAAAGGTTTGTAGGAACGGGCTCTTCTGTTGATTCCGCAAAATCTAAATCGTCTGAGTCAACTGAGCAGAGGTGCCAAGGAATGGAATAAAAGAGCCGTGAACATTGAAGGAGTGAAGGAGATATGGAGGATCGCCGTCGATTTGGTGTTGTCCGTTAACCTAACTGACTGAACTGAACAATTATTGGAATACTGGAATATGTTACTCCAACTGCGGTTACCGTTTTGGCCAGGAATACATCGAATTTCCATAGTTAACAGTTTTCTATATAGGAACATACATACACATACACCCTCATTTTACTTTATTCTTCATAAGAAAATAAAAATTTATAATTTATACTGTTATCTCATTGATAAATTGCCAAAATGACACTGTACCTACTAAGCAGGTAGTATATCATAGTATTGTAATATCATGATTATAATTAAACGTCATATACGTACATAAACTAATGCAGACAATTTTAAGATGGATTTAGTGTGGAAATTAAAGTAAGAATTTCATTTGTTAGAATACTTAAGATGGTTATGAAGAATTCTACCAGAGCCGCGGAGAACAGAGATTTTTTTATTTTTTGTAAGATCTTTGCATATGATGAAAAACATTTCCTGAAGGATTCGAAGAAAGTAGGAATTATTCCGCGAGCTCCGATCATTAGTCCTTTGTCCTATCCGTACTTATCATATTACAGACATTATTTATTATCACAATATCTAGCACACATTATATTATGGTAATTTGGTAATAGTTCACTAACTATAAGGCATAGTTTCCTAATTACAAGGCTCACTTTACAGTATTAACAACATGATTGTATGATTAGGGCAGACAAGTGTTATGTAAACAGAAAAATATAGCACAGAAACTATTGAAAGATTTTTTTGTATAACATTTTTAGTAATGTATGTAGTGCCATAACAAAATTACATGGCTGCTGTTTTCTTTGAATGTGAATCAAAGGTTAGTTGCGTGTAGGACTTAATGGTGTCTTTCATAAAGACATTTATGCAAACCTCATATATATACTGACTAACCTCAGTGATTTTCAGCACATTTCACCACAATTTCCATTGTGTGATCTTACTCTACCTCTACGACTTTAAAATTGCCTAAGTCAAAGATATTCTGGAGTTCAGACACAAAGTACTGCGCTATTTTAACATCTTGATTCTTTCAATTCAACCTATATTCTTAGCATATTTATTTGTTTTAAGTTCCCAGAATGTATTTTTCCATTGGTAACATATATTTGGGAACATTGTTCACAGTGTTTTGTGTGTTCTTATTTGTGATAATTGTGTGCGCTAGCAGAGTGTGTTTTAGTAGAGAACACAAGCAGGTAACATTGGAAGAGAACTTCCTACACATACACGGAGAATTTGTGTAAAAAAAATAACATTACAGCTAAATGATTTCAACGTTTTCTAGGAAAGGGGTGGGGGAGAGATGAGCCAAGAAGAAAATCCATCTGTTCATTCAGATGACGGACCCAGTCATTGTCAAGCAAGTCATGGTCATGATTGTCCGCAATCACATTCTGAGGAGGAATTTCATTCTTTGCATGATATTTATAAATCATTTTACAACGGAGACGAAGATTCAATCCATCATGCACCACACCAAACCTGAAATATGGTCAGGTAGGTTTTATATGAAGCCTTATTTTTAAATACCAGATCAGAACTGAATGTTCTGTAAAGAATTCGAAACAACTGTAAAATTACTAAAGGCAAAGAGTAGCTCTTAGATATCAGGAATCATTCATTGATTCACAATTAGTGCGAAGACTGTTTTTTTCATAAAATAACTGTTCCGTAAGCAATTGTCGGTGAAATGAGACTGGTGGCTTTTTCGCTGCTGCTAATAGGCATCAGTGGCTTTATTGTCAGTTACGGATAAGTTTAGCTCATGGAGAGCAAATAAAATGCATGCTTTTTACATTTTCTGAGGTAATTTGAAAATCCATTAGTTTAGAAGTCCAGCTATTTAACATTTAAGCAATCTTATCTCAAGAAAATGATATGTTCTGTATATTATAGCTAACTAATGCGTGCTAGCTGGTAGGTCGTGTACAGGACAGTACACACACCATAGAATGGCAGAAGTATTTTTAGCAAACTGTCAATTATACAATTTCTTAACGTAACACTGCAAGTTGAACGTTAAATCTAGGTAATAAAACTCGATTTTTATTAATGGTAATCGTGTTTTCAACAAAATATTACGCATTAAATATTCATGCCCAAGAAACGAAATAAGTATTAATGGTATATCTGCAGTTGACAAATACAAATTCTGAAAAGATAAACGATAGGAGAGGTTGACGAAATTGCTTCATTCATAAGATTCAGGGCTGATATCTCCTCCATACACTCCGAACACATTTTCCCTGTCTTTTGTCGGAATGAATTTCTTTTTGGCTTCTTGTTTCTGAAAGGTTGAAAGTAAGACCATTTTATGGATATTTATTATTTAATATGAAATGTGTATGGTGCATGCATACGTGCACGTTGATTTTATTGTGAAACCTCATTTCTAAGAACAGAATCTTCAAAGTCCATTAAAGCGTGACGCTTAACTCGGGTCTTCATCAGAAAAAATGTTGTTTCATCTTCCCTTATTTCTCCATTAACAGACAATTCCTGTGGGTAGTCAAAATAATAGTCTACAATTACGAATTCCTTCTGATGGCAGCTTTTTCTTTGGACTTCACTTTTGTAAATTTAATTAACATTCATTTCCATTGATCTTATGGAGCTTTGAAGGAAACTGTCAGTCAGTCTATCTATTTATAAATGGAAATGAGACTATTCCTTTTTTCAAGACAATTTTCGGTTAACTTTCTGCTTGATATGTATTCTCAGTTCCCTCCTTACAGTTTATTTACATTGATAAATAATGTCGGGATGAGCAACCCATATTCGGGGGGATATTTATAGAATGCAAAATAATATGATTTCATAGTCTCAATTGATTCAAAATTCTTTACCATTGGGTATCCTTCCACCATTGTCCGCAAAAGAGACACTTGTTCTCGTTCAGTAGGTGTTACTTCATATATTTTCCATGTCGTTTTTTCAGTTCCACTAATTGGATATGAACTGAAAGATGGAATGTTGCTCACCAAAATTAGAAATATCCCAAGATATCTCATGACGTTTTTGATGTAAGTAGATTTATTCATCTCGGGACTTGTGCTCAAATGATTTGTGACACGTATAGAAAATTAATATCAGAAAATGGCGCACCGTACGTAGGAAATAATAATAGTATGACAAATTATAATTTTATTATGTATTGCAATCATGCTTTTCCATTTTTCGCACATTTCAGCAAAATTTGCTTTGAAGCAGATAACCCAAACTAAAATCACACATACACGTAGTAGGCTACAAATGAAAACTCAGTGGACTGCTGAATCTCAGCTGTTTTTGCTGACGAGATACTTTCAGCAGGATAAGTCAGGACTATAGGTTATCTGCATTCGGGCTTAGACTATACATATTAGCTATTTATATGTAATTTCATTGAAACCAAATTAATCATCTCTATTGCATTTCCTTCTCCTTCATTCATTAATTTATGCATGCCTCAACATTTAATGTATTCCAATTCACGATTACAGTTCGTTCGTAAGTGTTCTAATATAATTTAACATACCTACTAGAATATGATTTACGGTCCTCACTTTCAATATTAAGTTTTCTTCAGTCAAAAATCCAGCATGTTATTCGAAGATCTTACATATGTAACCTAACCTAACCTATTTAGTAAGTTGATCCAAATTTGAACTATTCTAAAGCAAAGTAACCTAAACTTATTCTAAGTGCTAAGATTTGTTTTTCATTGTACTGCACGTAACAAAGTTTGTATTTAAAACATAAAACACAAATAATATATAATATTTGGGGAATTGAATCTTTTGAAGCTGTAGGTGTACTATAGTATATAAGAATTATTACTGAATATCTTGTATTGGTGTAAGTTGTTTAGGTTGATGGATAGGTACATTATGTATTTGTCTTTGTGCAATTGATGCTTCATTCTCTTCTTAAAGTTACAAAAATGTTTTAATGTAGTAAATTCCGTTTGAATTGAAAATGAAATAACATTATTCTTAGTTTGAAACAAGGTCAGCCCAAAATTTAAATGTCAAAACTTAAGAGTCTAAATGAACTCAGTATTTTGATAGAGTGTATGATAATCTCATTGTTTATTTGGAATGCTTCCCTAGATTATTCAACATTACCTTCTGGGGCAAAATTCTCCAAAAACTGCTCCTGTTTTTCCGCAATCACGTCCCCTTATTGACATTGTCTGTCCTGATAGAACACGGGCAACTTGCGAACTTTACCCCACGAATTGTGTCGACGTAAAGTTAGGGCAACGAAAATGGCTGCAAATATCTAATTGTTTTTCGTTTACAAAAGTTAATAAATGTTTAAATTTAAACTATTATGTCATAATGCATTCCTACTTTACTGTATACTTTTCTGTCAAATAAATCGAAAAACGCTAACCAAGGAGAAGATCTTAGCATCTAAATAATCGTAATCTTTAAACACTTGGATTACCAAAAATGACATCGTATTGTAATAAAATGTTTTCCCCTGTGTTGATATAGTCAAATTGAGTGTTGGTGCCTTTATCTAAAAACTTTATTTTCGCAAGATTTTCTATATTGAATTGCTTAAG
>JABASH010000118.1:0-58658 GCA_019776445.1 Tomocerus maximus
TTTACTGCTACTCGTAATAGTAGTTAAAAATAACCTCTATTTAGCTTATTACTATTTTTAATATAAAGCATAGAAATGATTTTAAATTGCAATGACAATGTGATCGTAATGTTATTTGTATCTTTTTCTTTGTTTATAAACTAAAATTTATGAAGCATCAATAATATAAATAATTCATGAATTAATAATCAAACTATCAACCCTATAATCACCATTTTTACTTGTTTTTTCATAAATTCAATTAATATTTCCATGAATTTAATCTTGTATAGCCACCAATTCTAATAAAAATGCGTGGATGCCCCTTACATCGAACTACTATCAAAACTTATACATCAACCTGAAAAAAACGCACAAGATAATGAAAATTGCAACTTTGGGTTTTAATGGCGCTTGGGTGACTGAATATTCTCTTGCTTTTAGCTATGACGGAACTCACTGGAATAATGTAGTCGATCCTAACCAACAGGTTTCTTCTTTTCAAACTATTAGCATTTAGCATATTTTTAAATCTTTTTCTGCATTAGCAAGTTGCGTGTATTGACTTTCATTTTTTGTCTTGCTTTTCCTCACAACATTTGCTTTTCGCATTTTACGATGTGGTTAATTTTGGACGCTTCATTTTGCAACAATGCTAGTATGATGTTAATTTCAGAATAATCTTGCCGCCTTTCCTTTATCTGATATTTTAAAGGGAAGTTCTTTATAGTTAATTACTTTAGTGAAAGTAATGAAAATCTTATATAGTTATTGTAATTGTAGATACTTTTCTTCCATATGTATTAAAGGTCAAATACTAATGCAGTAGATAGATATTATATTGGACATTGGACCAGGTGGGGGTAAATGCCTAAAGTAGATGTAAAGTCAGTAGACATACGTCGTTGTATAAGTAATTATATTAATTATATCTTAGTGCAATTTAGTTGATAATGATAGAGATGATGTAATGCTACTTGCAACCTTTGCATAACTAACTTCAGTTAATCTATGAACTGACATCGATCCATTTTGCTATGTATACTGGAGTATTTTAGGAGAAAGTATTTTCGTGTGAGTAACATTATTATGTTCCTTTAAAATTACATAAAAAGTACGCTTTGGATTTTACCCTTACATTTTCTAAAAGCAACTCTAATAATTAAGTAAAGTAGACACATTTGAGCTTCAGCTCAAAAACAAAAAAAAAACTCTTCACTTTCTATTACATTGGGAATGCATTGTACTGCACCAATGGAAGTTGTAGTTTGATGAGAAAGTTCTCTTTTACATTAGCCTGCCTAGTTTAGCGACTAAATATGAACCTAAGTAAAGATCATGGCGACGAGACCCTATTTCTTTTCTCAAATTACCATATAAAACTTTTATTAGTACTTTCTCTCAATCTAATATCACTCACATTACACGTCGTTTGATAAGATCGCCCCTAACTTTCTTAATAATATAAAGTGTGCTACTTCTGAGAAAGGTTTTCTCTTTGGTGAAAGTTTCGTATGTTGTTTCTAAGTTTCAAGGGAAAGTAACTTTCTCCTTTGGTTTACTCTTAGTGCACTAAGTGATACCTTCTACGGGTTGTTAGCTTTCACTTTCAGTGTCGTTACTCATTCATTACGCTTCACTCAGAACGAATGTTTTGGATAAATCTACTTAGAATCATGTCTATTAAGTCAAGGCTATTTGGCAAAATGTGTCGTAAGATACTCTTTTCTGCATAATACAGTAGTAAAAATGTTTTGATGGACACCCCGATTGCACATTGTACCATTGTACTAATGGCTTATTATTCTTAATTTGTGTTAGTGTTAATGCATCCTAAACTAATGCTTATAATAGTATACGTTGTAGCCTATAGTTATCTAATTTATTTTATGCACTATTTTGCATGTAGCTATTCAGAGGAAATGATGATGGGGAAAACGTACATTACAATGAATTCGAAACTCCAATTATTGCACAATTTATCCGAATCAATCCAACGAGATGGAGGGATAGAATATCTATGAGAGTTGAACTGTACGGTTGTGAATACGGTAATGAACTATAAACATTTAAGTAAATAGATAATCATTTCGTTATTGTTATGTTATGTTAAACACGACTATGTTTTTGTTGCTCTTTAGTTTCTCAAACTCTATCCTTCAACGGAAGCTCAATTGTATACAAAAATTTGACGGAATATCCAATTCAGTCCCGAAGAGACTCAATAAAATTTCGATTTAGGACTACCCAACCGGATGGTATCTTAATTTATAGTAAAGGGACACAAGGAGACTACTTCGCACTGCAATTAGTTAACAATAAACTTCTCCTCAACATCAATTTGGGTCCTACAATAATTTTATATTTATTATTATTTTATTTAATTCTTTCGGTTATAAGCAATATACTAATTGGTGATGTGTACATTAAAACAGGGTCTGGAAGTATGTCTAGTGTAACTGCAGGAAGTTTGTTAGATGACAGCTTATGGCACGATGTGACAATAAAACGAGTCTTAAATCGACTTAGTTTCACTGTCGACAGAGTTGATATCCCTCATACTCTTAAAGGCGATTTTCAACAGCTAGACCTCAATAAAATCGTGAGTAGGGATATTTATTTATTACTTTATATATTTACGTACAGGGTAAATTGACATTTTTGGATGTGTTTTGTTGTAGCTATACATAGGAGGAGTTCCACATATTGAAGAAGGATTGGTAGTTGGGAAAAACTTTACGGGGTGTATTGAAAATTTTTATCTCAATCACACGAATGTTATTCAAAATCTTAGGGATCCTCCTTATGAGGAGTCGGAAATATTTTACTCCAATTTTACTTCTTTCACCTGCCCAGTAAGTCATTTTAACCAGATCTCATACTTTTCAAGATATTAGATTCTAAGCATCTGGTAATTCTATATTTCTATACATATTTATTACTCTTTCTTAGGAATCGACAACGGTCCCAATTACTTTCATTTCCAATCCGAGAACATTTGTCAAGTTAACGGGGTTTGAAGGCATGAGGAGTTTAAATGTTTCTTTTGAATTCAGATCTTATGAAGAAAGAGGCTTATTGCTTTACCATACCTTTACTTCTAACGGATATGTCAAGGTGAGATAGCTGTTTTGTTTGCGTCATCTTTCAGTCGTTTCAGTTATATTTTACTTTCTTGTTAAAACTTTCTTGCATTGCCAATTTTAACAGTTGTACCTGGAGAAGTCCAAGTTATTGATCGAAATCGAAACTGACGTAACACCAAAATTAACACTGGATAACTTTGCGGAAAAATTTAACGATGGACTTTGGCACCGACTTATTTTCACAGTTTCGACTAATTCCATCACATTGACAGTTGACGAGCGAGCTGTAAAAACTACTAGACTTATAAATATTGAAACCGGAACTTACTATTATCTTGGAGGTATGTATAATTATTATTTGCCAATCGTGCATAATCTTTTTGCTGACAAGTTGTTTGTATTTGTACTCCTATTTTAGTTGGAAACTTGAATTGACATCATGTTTTTATATGATTAGGTGGGGCACCCGACTCTATTCCTTTTACGGGTTGTATGAGGTTAATATCTATCGATGGAAACAACAAGAATCCCTTAAATTGGAAACCAGATGAAGATTATTGTTGCAAAGAAACAATTGTGTTTGACAGTTGTCAAATGCTAGATAGGTGTAACCCGAATCCGTGTGAACACAACGGTATTTGTCAACAATCTAGTACTGAATTTGAATGCAATTGTGCTGACACCGGTTACTCTGGAGCAGTTTGCCATGCACGTATGTCCCATCATACTTACTATACAGTAGTAGTTACTAATAAAATATCGTAGTTATCCATAAGCATTTTCATTTACTTATAGATCTTTTTAATTTTACAGCTTTACATCCAATATCCTGCCAGTCTTATAGAAACACTCATGCAACTCATAACCAGAGGAGTAGTATTTTAATTGACCCTGATGGTTCTGGGCCACTGGACCCTTTTATGGTTACTTGCCAATATTACATTGATGGAAGTACACACACAGAAATCCACCACCAGAGTGAGGAACCCGTCCTTGTTGATGGATACAGCGAACGGGGAAGCTTTGTACAAAACATTGAGTACGATGGCAGTTTGGAACAAATTGAAGCAGTTATTAATCGATCCTCTAGTTGCAGACAGTTTATCAAATACGACTGCAAAAATTCGAAATTGTTCAATTCACCAAGTAATTATTTTTAGAGAAATTTTAAAGATCACTAAAACAGTCTTTCTGATAGTTATTTACACGAACCTAACGAAACATTGTATTACAAAAGGTCGCAACAATGAAGATTTTCGTCCTAACTCGTGGTGGGTGAGCCGAAGAAATCAAGAAATGGACTATTGGGGGGACAGTTTACCCGGCAGTCGAAAATGCGAATGTGGAATTCTAAACCAATGTAAAATGGAAGACAAATGGTGTAATTGTGATAGTGGGTTTGACGACTGGCTCAGTGACGAGGGATATCTTACAGAAATAAATTATCTTCCTGTGAGGCAAATGCGGATTGGTGATACAGGAACAGTTACTGATGATAAAATTGGAAAATTCACGCTGGGTTCCTTGGTTTGCACTGGAGATGGTAAAGGGTTTTTTATTGCACTGTTTTACTATTTTCATATTTTAAATATTTTGATTAAATGTTAATAATATTATTATGAACTAATTTTGCCAATGACATATTATTTAATATTTGTTTAACTTATTTTTTGTACAGATTTATACGACAATGTTGTTACATTCCGATTAAGTGATGCATCATTAAGGTTTCCTACACCTGATCTAGGCCATTCATGGGATATTTATTTTGAGTTTAAGACGACTACCTCTAATGCAGTTATGCTACACGCCAGGGGTCATTCAGATTATATCAAAGTGTCAATAATTGGTACTTATAAGTTTTTCCCAACAAAATGTTAATGCAAAATGTACTGCTTTGTCAGTGAATAAAATTGTTTTCCTTTTTAGGTGGAGATCAAATTCAATTTTTGATTGAATCAGGAAGTGGTCCCATGGGTGTTTCTATTGAGACTTCTAACAAACTAAATGACAATGAATGGCATTCTGTTCACATTGAAAAGAATAGGTGATTAATACTGATCTGATCAATAATAAATTATTCCTATAGTTGTTCATTTAGTCGTAGATATACGGCTACATTTTATGTATGTACTTTTTTGTATATTTATTGTTTTCTGTAGAAAGCAAAGCAGAATCGTTGTAGACGGAAGCCATAGTTCCACTATGGCTCAACCACAAGGCCAGGTTCGAGTGATAGAGCTTACGAGTGAATTATATATCGGGTCTACAACAGATTCCAGAGACGGATTTGTTGGCTGCATTAGGGCAATCCTTCTCAACGGACTTATGTTGAATATCAAAGATAGATTGTTGCAAAGCGAACACTTATACGGTATGAGCTTCTCTAGCTTTATATTATTACTTAGTAATTAGTGATGTAAGTACTCTTAAATAATAAACCAACTTCAAACTTTCTTTCATAGGACTTGGATTAGGATGCAGAGGCAAATGTGACAGTGGGCCTTGCTTAAATAATGGAACTTGTACCGAGGGTTATGACCACTACACCTGCGATTGCAGATTTTCTGCGTTTAAGGGCCCCATCTGTGCTGATGGTAATGATAATATATTTTACAGTATACTGATTATATTGTAGAAATTGTAACGTTTGACTCTAAAGATATACAATGGACTTAATTATAGAGATTGGAATTAATCTGCAATCAAATAGCATGGTTCGCTATGATTTTGTTGGCTCCTACAAGTCTACCATTGCCGAGAAAGTTCGAATTGGGTTTACAACCACGCAACCTCAAGGATTTTTGGTCGGAGTTTTCTCGAATATCACCGGGGAATATCTTACTGTAATGATCTCTAACTCAGGTACCACTTTTTCCCTTGCTTCTCTTGGTACACTAACCAGTTTTATTAGTTTTTTTATCATGTAATAATGTACTTTCTAAAAATTTGTGTAATTAGGCCATTTGAGGATAGTGTTTGATTTCGGATTTGAACGACAAGAAAAGATATTTGAGGACCAAAATTTTGCCACTGGACAATACCATGACGTGCAAATATCGAGAATGGATTCTGGAACCAAACTTATTGTGAAAGTTAGTATCTGCTATATTAAATTTCTAAACATCTTATAATGCTTCACTGATGTATAACGGTGAATTTAATGTCTAGGTTGACAATTTGGAACCAATGATATTCGACTTTGACGTAAAAAATTCCGCAGATGCTCAGTTTAACAACATCCAATATCTATATATTGGCAAAAATGAAACTATGAGAGAAGGTTTCGTAGGGTGCATTAGCAGAGTGGAGTTCGATGATATTTACCCGTTAAAATACTATTTTCAAGAAAATAGACCAGCCAACATCCGATCTACTCCTGGTAGTAGATTTTTCTATGCCTTTGTTTAGCTTCATCATCCTTTATTTACCGTCATTCATAAGTCAGTTTCTATACAACTTTCACCATGTCAATGACATTACATTTCTTTCGCTTGGCTTTCACTTGGGGAAAGTTATGTCTACAACTCTAAAATTTCTCCTTTTATGTCTGAATACCTTTTGAAGTTTTCACATTTTGAAAGTTATACGGCAACTGACCTTGTTTGTTGTTTGTCGGTCGTGGAATTTTCTGTGTCCTAAAATGTTTTCAATAATGAATAGACGACTTAGTCGAAGATTTCTGTGGAGTGGAGCCTGTTACCCATCCTCCTGAGATAGTAGAAACAAGACCTGCCCCTAAATTGGACGAAGAGAAAGTCAGACGTATGTATCGAACACCCCAGTCAGCCATTCTTGGAGGTATGTTATGTGTGATATATTTTCCGATAACTCTTAATTAATCGTGAGATAATGTGTGATTATTTAGACTGATATTTATTTCTTTCCCACAGGAATTCTCGCAGTTTTATTTATTGGTATAGTTTTGATGGCACTACTGATTGGTAGATACTTAAGCCAGCACAAGGGAGAGTACCTCACACAGGAAGACGAAGGTGCTGCTGGAGCCATAGATCCTAACGATGCTATAATACACAGTACTACAGGTCACGCAGTACACAAAAAGAAGGAATGGTTCATTTAAAATGATTGCTTTCTCATGAGAATTAAGTACTTACCTTCTTCACGAATCTCTCTCTGTCTCTTGGTTGTGTTCAATTGTATTAATATTATTAGTATGTCTATTGTACGAGTCCGAGTGAACGCAAGTTTTACACAAATGTACTTAAGCAACACATTTTTAAAGATCAATTTTATTACCTATACTACCTACTTACTTAAATGTTTTAGATTTTTAAATGTTATATATTATATGTAATAAAAGTATTCCCAATAGAATAGTAAGTAAGTGTAAGACATTTGGACTTCAAAATAACGACATTTTAGCTTAATCCAGACCGTCTGTATGTCTTTGTAAGATCGTACGTACCATTTTACCGGTGGTGTGTTTTCCAGTTGTTATACGAACTTGTTATGTATTGAAATTGAAATTATACGTTTTAAAAATGCCAAAATTAATTAAATAAATAGTTTAATGTTGTATATAATTGTCCAATGTACACGCGTCATTTTCGTTGGGATTATAATTAATTTAGTTGAACCATTATAGCACGCTTATACTTATGGAAATAATTGTTTATGTTTGTAGTTATTGGGCAGAGGTAGTTACCGCATTTAGCATCTCAAGAACCCAAATATCGGTCATTTTATATAATAGCAGTTGTAATACATTTAACTTCAACCATAAATCAATATACCAAAAATGCTGAAACTTTTACTACTATGTATAGTTAGCATAGTTATTAGTTTATGTGTAGGTCTATTCAGCACTGCAGCAAAGATCGTATCAAGATTGTCGATAAATGTGCTTCCATTTCCCATTAACACTTCCGCTGAGAAAACATGTACATTTGGAGCTTTCAGGACAGAACAGTGCTTGTAGAGTTGTAGATAAGTATGTGCAGTGTTTTTAATCAATAAGCGTAATGTAGATATACAATATTGAGCTTTTGTTTATTAATTCACAAAAATGCTAGCCTTTCTAAAAAGGTGAGTGAGTGCTGTAGTTTCATTTTTTCATGACATGCCTGTCATATGTACTTAACAGCATAATAACATTAATTACTGGGTACTCATTCATGAGAATATTGTGATTATATGGGATTAATATAATCATTTACATAATTTTATGTTTTATAAAACTGATAATAATACGCTTTGAACTTAGGTGATTTACTTTATACGTAAACAATGGTTTGATTCAGAAAGTATAATTTGATACAAAATACATACAGCAATAGCCAAATAAATTATAACACCAATTATGCATTTAATAATTCATGTACTTCAGGCTACAGTAAGGTATATTTTTAATTAAATGCACTGCGATTTTATGACATTATACTGTACTACTTGCAGTAGCACTATCTAAGAACAATCTTTAAAGATATGAATTGAGATATATTTAATAGCAGTATTGCAGTCGCAGTTGGTTCGATAAAATAACTGTCTTTTACAGCAGTGTACATAAGCTTGTATTCGTATATGGCAAATGTAAATTGCAGCATTTTAATCAAATACTGCATGTTCGTTTGCCGTGCGGTATGCGCTATAGTAGTCCATGTGGATATTGACGTAGGTAATAAATCTAGAAAGTATAATAGTCGAAATCAGAACTAACTATATATCAGCAGTAGTTATACATCAATATTCCTTTCACTCCTATTAGAATTCTGATTTTGAATGCATCAACTATGGAAAAGTACGCCATGGACACAAAAAGTAATTTGGCCATCACGAACTGTAAAATACGTCAATTGCATAATTGATACCATGATACCATCTTGATATACCTACATTCCTTTGCAGTGAATCTAGGGTATAAGTATAGAGGAAACTGCAATTTAAGAATGTCCGTGACGTTGACAAGTGCTTTTGATATTGTGACTTTGTGACATATATAGGCTGGTGTATGCAAATTGTTTTATGTTTGAGTTTACTTAACTAAAGTAGGAAGTCGGAAAAAAAGGACCATGCGCTATGCTTAGCCTTTTAGCAATCTCTATCTACGATCTTCTGTCTTTTACATGTCGTGTGCTTATGCAAATAAACTGGAAGACGAGGATTATCTATTATCATGATTCGTTATGTTGATAGGAGTTGATGGGGGTTAAGTGGATTAAATAGTTATAGGAATTAGTCGAAGTGAACATGTAGGTAGTGGGAATGAGGAAGAACATCATCCAAAATAAATAAGAATTTTAAAAGTATGGTAATGTAAGCAATTTAAATAGGCTTTCTTTTTTCCTTCCTCTAATACATTAGACAGGAGGATGTTCTTGGTGTTAGGAGTTTACATAAGCTGGAGTCGGAAGTTGGAATGATGGAGCTTGTGTATGTTTTATGGATGGTGGGATTCCGTTTTCTCCGTTTCCAGCTCCTATATTATTCTTATAAAAGCAGTTTTGCTTAGCAAAGCACATTGAAACATTTGAGTTAGTATTTGGCGAGAGGTTTGCCGAATGTCCCGAATAGAAGAGGGATACATAAAGGATGAAATACAATAATGCAATGCGCAAGGAAGAAGAATCTCTCTCGGTCTAATATTTTATATGCTTCTTGGGCTCATGTTCATGCATCCCATTTTCCCATTACACGTTTACACAACTCTGAGCTTACAAATAATACAATAGACTTTCACGTAGGATTAACAGGAAGAATAGGGCCAGCTACATGCTCAGAGAGGGATAAATAGGAGAATTTCTATGTATACTTACCTAAACACAAGTCACAGTTATGTAGAACAACTCTCGTATAGAGCAGAGATTTAACTAGTATAAAGGCTTTAGAGACAGAACTACTGCACCAACATCATGAACGGATCTACTGCACATGCAAGATTCCGACGCAGGTCTCTCCCTATTAGATAACATCCTCAAGTCACAAAAAGTATAAAGTAGTCTAGTTGGTGAGTAGCGTAGATCCTATATACTATCTCCTCCCAAAATAATAAAACATCTCTGATGTAGAAAACCGAAAATATTAAAATTGGAAATGGACAGCAAAGAGATGTCAAAGGAGTCGACATCCGGTTACATGGTCAAGAGATCTTTCTCGACACCATGCGACAACTCAGAGGAGGAGAAAATTTCAAGTTCAAATCCAAGACTTGCAAAAACTCCACCACTAACACCGAAAAAGGTGAAGTCTTCATTAAAAACATTTTTTAATAAATATACATAAAACATATGATTTACGACAATAATATGGTTTTGGTTGTGATATTTAATTTGCCAATAATTTTAGCTACTGTGTGTCTAAAGGCATTCATAAATGTCATAATTTTGTAAATGTACATTATTTCGGGTTTATTATTTTGTCTGCAGGTGGGGAAGATGCTTGCTCTTAAAATTCACCTCTTAGATGACACGGTTACAATTATCCAAGCACAAGTAAATACTTTTTTGTAATTTATTATTGCGTTTCGGAGGATTTATTTTCAGTTTTGATAATACTTATGGGGATGGATATAATTTTTGTAACTTTCAGACTAAGGCTCTTGGTCGTGTCGTTTTTGAACAAATCTGTAAGCAGCTCAATGTTCTTGAGGCGGATTACTTTGGACTAGAATACACCGTAATTTATGCAGTTTTTCATTTTTATTAGTGAGGATGGGAAAATTATTTTTTTTATTTTAAACTGAATATTTTGTAATGAAGGACTTGGCTGGTACATCATACTGGCTGGATCTGGAGAAACGACTTAGCCGACAAATGGGATTAAGTTTGGGGGATCCTTTGCTGCGCTTTGGAGTTAAATTTTATACTCCCGATCCAAGTCAACTGGAAGAAGAATTTACGAGATACTTATTCTCCTTACAAATAAAGAGGGATCTTTCTAGTGGAATTTTACAGTGTAACGACAACACAGCTGCTCTTATGGCTTCCTACATCGTTCAGGGTATTTATTTAAGTCACAGTCATCGCATCAATCTTGTTGGCGACTGATTTTGTTGTTTTTGGATGTTGGTTCTAGCTGAATGTGGCGATTTCAATGAAGATGATTATCCAGACGCAACATATTTAACAATGTACAAGTTTATTCCACACCAGGACTATGATATCGAAAGAAAAATAAGAGAGAATCATAAAAAACATATTGGACAGAGTCCTGCAGAGGCTGATTTACATCTCTTAGAAACTGCAAGACGGACGGAACTCTTTGGAATCAGAATGCATCCTGCAAAGGTTAACATTTAAATACTTTTAAAAAAAGTGCTATTACTCGATGGTTTGTACTAAGGGTTTTTGTAATTTTTGGTACAGGATGAAGACGGTGTGCCGTTGAACTTAACTGTATGCCATTTGGGCATTCTTGTTTTTCAAAACTACACCAAAATCAATACTTTCTCATGGGCTAAAATAAGAAAATTGAGTTTCAAGCGCAAACGATTCATACTTAAATTACATCCCGAAGGATACGTAAGCTAATTTTTCATTGTTAATTTTTATGTGGTAGATTTAGTAGCTTTATTTTAACTCTCAATTTTCACAAAGATTACAGTAATGTTTTAAATTATATGTCTGTCAATCAGAGCACAGAGGTAACAAAAGATGTATTATAACAGAAGTGGTGTAGGCTTAAATTTTAAACGGGTAGAATGGAATTTAATGTCAATGTAATTCTAGGGATACTACAAGGAGTTGGTTGAATTTATTTTCGAAACCCGCAACGACTGTAAGTCATTTTGGAAACGTTGTGTGGAACATCACGCTTTTTTCCGCTGCGAACGAGCTCCTAATCCAATCCATAGAAGTAAAGGAATTCTCAGTTCAAGGGGAAGCAGTTTTAGATATTCAGGACGCACACAAAAACAAATGGTACAATTCGTCAGGGAAAACTTTGTAAAAAGGAATCCAAATCAACACAATCAACCAGCAAGAGGAAATAATCAACAAGAATCATTTCATAGGTTTGTTTCGTTATCATTTAAATTCGATATTTTCAGATAATAGCAACCAAAAAAATGACTTGCAACGGTTTTTTAAAAACCCGTTTTAATTATTGTTGCTAGTAAGCAATTTAATGAAGATCTAACTAATTATAATTTTTAAAAAAAATAATTTTAGATCCGCTTCATTTCGAAGTGCACAGCTACAAAGGCAGCCTAGTACTACAAATGTCCAGCCTGATGCCAGAGGTCAACTCTCTGGAGTTTCTACTTCTTGTTCCAGCCCGGCGATGATCATGGTGCGCGTTGTTACGTACTAATATGTTATCCAATTTAACGTTAATGTGCTGTGCATTTTCACATTCCCGAAGTGTTGCGTGACAAGAAGACATAAATGTTTACTGGGGTATGAATGTATGCAGGACTACATAATTGACGATCGAACGGGTGCCGTGCAGGAAATAGAAATGAGCCCACTGCACACAGACTCTCAGGAAGACAACACTTTATCAGCGGGGACGAGCGTTACATCCAGTCCGCAGCGTTACAATATACCTCCTTTGCCCGTGCAGGGTCCAGCAATGATGCCAACCTTTATACCACAAGGTAATACAACAATAACTCATGCACTGGTGCACAGTACTAGCGATGATTCCACTTCGACTATCACTAACAGCCAGGTTTTCAACTCAACCTTCGGTTTGAACGAATTTCCTGTAACAACATACAAAACGGTAAAGGGCGAACGGGAATCCGTAGACAATACTAAAAAGACTAAAAAAGGCGCAGAGGTAGAAGTTAAGAATAAATTAAAAACTAGGAAGCAAAGATCGAAATCCCTGACTGGGAATAGGGCTAAAAATGTTGAGATAGATAAGAATTTTTCAAATACGATCCCTAGAAGGAGAAATAATTTACGCTCGGCTAGTCAAAGATCTTATGATACTGATGATGAGGAGGAGGATTTACAGAATTTAACTAAGAGGCAGGGCGACGAAACGTGCAGCCAGGGAAGCTACGATTTGTTGGAATTTAACTCTAGTGACAAAATCAATAGGAAGGGATTGGTGCACCAAAAGGTGTCCATCACCGACGATATTGATTATTCCTTTGATCACGACATCGGTGATAATTCCGACGAACTCGTTTTTGATGACAATCCTAATTTTAGTACTCCAGTGAAAACCACAAAGTTAGACATGAAAAAAGTTAAGAGTCTTGAATTTCGCGAAGATTTGAATGAGGAGATTACTTTTGAGTCTGAGGCTTCGGAAACAACTCCTCAGAAATTTGTATGTCGCTTATTTGAATCTTGCGAATCAATCAGAATGCATCAACCAGTCCTCGAAACAGATCTTGATAAAATGAGTGATGCCGATGATAAGGTTCCAAAACCCAAGAAAAGGCAATCATCCTGCAGACCAGCAATAACTCCTCGTACAATAGTTGCCGAGTCAATGGGTATCATTCCGTATAGCAATGGAAAACATGTCAGTTATGAAGATGTCGCATATGATAGTCGGGATGACACAATAGATATTGTCACGCCTGACGAAGATAACATCGTTGAGTGTGACGCTCTGGAAGATGTTGTGGAAGAACCCTATCTCATCAAACCAGTACAAGGATTTAACGATGAAGAAGAAATAAATCCGGCAGAAGATGTGCCAGAAGAATATATGCCTGAGGCAAGTAATACATTACAAGAGGAAAATGAAGACGTGTATGCAAGTGAGCAAGTAGTAGAGGATGATGTTGTTGATAATGATTTACCAAAGGAAGAGATTATTCCAGAACCGGAAATAGAGGAAAATTCAATATTGGCTGACATGGAGGAACATCAGTCAAAAACTGACTCAACAGTTATGAAGCAAAAAATCTTTCATATTCCGCAAAATATAATTGGAGATTACGGCGAAACGAAATTAGAACCATTGATTGAAGAAGATATGATTCCTCCTGATACACCATCAGACAAATCCGTTGTCCATTCGAAGGTTCGCAAAACAAAATCGTATATTGAAGGAAAATCGGATCGACCGATTTTGCTCAAGAGATCTTCGACGGAAAAGGCTAAGAAAAATAAAACTGATAGTGATAACAATATTCACTTTGACGAAATAGAGGTCCCATACTTATTGCGTAAGTTTCATCTATAATTAATTGAACATTAATTAGCATTTTGGTATTCAAAACGATATGAATGGGCTATTTTGTTATAGGGCGCCGCATAGATTTGGAAAACACTCACGAGATTCTTTCCAAGTCGAAATCGTACGGAGGGTACAGCGAACGAACGAATTTTAAAAATAAGTTTATCTCAATGACCAACTTACCACCGATTAATAATTACAGCTGGCAGGATGACAGCATAGTAACCTTTGATCCATTTAGCTCCGCTGTCAGATTAACAGAACGGAAATGCAGAAGTTTAGAGAAGGAGAAGTTCTGCAGCAATTTATCGTTGGAATATTGTCAAATTGTGGCTAATGAACTAATTGGAGACATAATGGATAGCGTGCAGCACAAACTCAATTCTACGAAAGAAGAAGAGCACAAAGTATCTCATTTGGCAAGTACATCTAAAATGATGAGTCTAGATGAAGTAGATGACCTTCCTATTGAATGGGAGTGCAGTTTACATGATGAATTCATTCCGGAGGAAACAGAAGTAGCGCCGAAACCGGATTTATGTATCACTTTTCAAAAATCTCAGCAACCAGATAATTATTTTCAAGAAGAGTCTAATGTTGCGGGCGCTCAGACTGAAAATACCACTGAAAATATTTTTGACACTAAATCGACTGAAAGTGGCCGCGGTTATTCCATTAAAGAGAGCTCAATTCCTGAAGAAATCTCTTTGGAAGAGAATGAGGATGTTGATATTGCATCTGAAAGCAACGGACAAATTGCGGTGGCAGAGGATGACGAAATACCTGAAGTTGAGGTTCCAAACGAAATTATTGCCGTTGAAACTGTGGAAACAATCGAAGAGGAGAGTGATGAGATTAGTCCTGATGAACCTGCAGTGATTTATTCTGAGGAAGAAGATAAAGTTTGTGTGGAAGAAGCTAAAGTTTGTGTGGAAGAAGCTCAAGAAGTTGTTATCGTGGAGGTGGAGCATACAGTTGAAGATGCTGGAGTTGCTCAGGAAGAAGATCAGGACGAAATTAGTCCTGATGAACCAGCAGAAATTATTTCAGAAGAAGGGGACGAAATTGACGATATTGAGGAGACCTTAAAAAGGGAATTCGGGGAAGATATTGCTGAAGGTATTATTCGAGTTCCTCAACGATGCGTCAGTATTCCTGAGGAAGAGGCAAATGACATTTCGGAGGAAGACGCATCTGTTCCTAAAATCCAACAAGATGTTCCCGAGGTTGATAATTTTCCAAGCAAGACACTTCCTGAAGAACCAATTGAAGAGGAGACGGAAAATCCGGTAATCGAACCCGAACAAGCGGATCCTGTTGAACCTAATATAACCGCACAATCAGTATTAGAAAGTGAACCTCCTTCACCCCCTAAAAATTTGCCGCTTGAAACAAAATCGGGAAAGGAACCCCAAAAAAGTGGCGAAGAAGTAGGCAGTTTAGACGAAGAGCCCCGCTTCATTAACTATCGTAAAGGCTCAATAGATGAATATCCTTTGCCACCTCCCCCATTAGATTACGATTTTGACTATAACTGCGAGACCCCACGATATCCTCCTCCAGAGGGCTTTGATTTTTCGCGGCGCAACTCAGCGGAAAGAAGACGCTCTTCAGACAGTAGTTTTGAAACAATTTTGGAGAAGGATATCAAGTCAAAACGCTCGTTAACTCTACAGCGAACTTTTTCTGTTCAAGACGATGAAATTGCGATTCGTCGAGGCAGTATTAACGAGGAACCAATCCCTGAGGAAATGGACGAGAAAATATCACCGGAACCACCTGAACCGCTTTATGATTTCGTAGTATCGGAGTGTAAAAGCATAACGGACACAATTTCCTCTGATAAATCGAATAGTCCGGAAATGGTAGCAGCAATAAACTTTCGTACATTGAGTAGAATAAGCGAGATGTCTGCAAGTCTGACTGAAGATAACTCAACGAATAATTTCTTAGAAAAGATTGAATGTGGACTGAGAAGAAAGTTGAAATCGAATTCAATCTCCCCCATGGATTTCGAATCCGCACATTACCCTTACTTGAAGAAAAATAATAGCGAAGAATGCGATATCAGCGGGACGGTAGAAGCTCCTTTGGTCACTTTGACTAGCGAACTGGCCGACAGCTCGGCTACTTTAAATGACTTGGAAGAAATATTTGATCAAGAAGTTGAAACGGAAAACATTGAAAGTGTCGAAACTCAAATACTACCGACACAAATGACTTCAGACGCAATAGTGATCGATAATGACGACGAATCCGAAGAAAATACATTAGAGGGGAGGAAAAATAAAAGTGAAACTCTTACATCGACGACGGAAAACACTCGGCGACATCGTGTATGTATTCAGCTTAAAGTAGTCAGTGGACAAATCCTCTTTGACGATGAAAATAAGCCTTAACTAGATTTTTTTAGTTGGGCAGGGTTATAGATAGAGAAAGTTATATATTAAGTACACTAACAAGAAGATGATAGGTAGGTCGTAGGTCACGTTTTGTCGGGGAAATCTAGCTCAGTTTATAGGCAGGGCTAGATTGTAGGTAGAATATCTTATCTACGTGAATGTGTAAATAGGTTTAGTCAACGATGTGTGAGGAATTGTGGGAAGGTCGTCTTGATATTTGTAAAATTGTAAGTTGTGGTGACTATTAAGACAGTAGGTACCTATTGATCTCATGTGCAAATAATGAAATTGCGCTTACAATGAAATTACTTGACATTCATTCAGTCAGAATTTTAGATCAGAGCATCTTGCACAGATTATTGTTGAATCGAATCTCATTACATGTTCGTAAAAAATACTCCGTTTCTTTTCCAAAATATTCCAATTTGCTTCCAAAGAAATGTTGTTTTTCGACTCATAATTGAAATTAAACAGTATTGTACTCAAAGTGAAATGAAATGTCACGTATTCCCTTCGCCCTGCCCTTTTAGTGCCCTAGAGGACTCAATAATGACTCAATATTAAACCAGAAGTTGTGAAACAATAATAAAACATTCTTCCATAAACTAACATGATACATTCCTAGATTCCTACAATTCCCAATAGAAATGTTTAAAGTAATAATTCCTAATTAAACCAGAAAAATATTTCCTCTCTACACTAACAATGTTGTATGTAGTTTCCCTTTGGCGATATAGTCTTCCCTTCAACATTGAACGAATACATTGTTCTACTTTTCTCCACTTAAACTTGAAATTATTGAACCAGTAATTATTTACGTCACCTCTGAGCAGAAAGTAGTTTGAGTTGAAAGTTCAAACAGAAGGTTAGGGTACTTTTAAGATATTGCTTACTAATGCAATCTTAACAATTTCATAAGTATAGTATGAGCCTGACTTCCACAAATATACCAAAAACCTTTTAAATATCGAAAGCTTTTTTGCAAATTAAAATGGCAAACGGATTTGTATAGCGTATTTATCATGGGAAACGTACGGTATTATGGAAAGAGGCTCGTCATCTCATCATCACTGAGACGGAGAAATAAAAATATAAGTTGGGTAAGAAATTTTTAACATTCCGCTCTTTCGAGAGGGAGATGAAATTTTTGTTTTACCCAATTTAGAATTTCTCCCTCTCGGAAGAAATTCCGCTTTTATTGTCAAGCTCAATCTTTCATTGTTTGTGCCAAAAATAATTCAATAATAAAGTTAATAACGTTACATTTCACGCTTCTCCTCCGAGCATTTATTCCACATCAGGTAAACAAACTTCTTTCGCTTCGCTTAATAATTACGTTACACTTTAACTGAATAATTAGTATAAGATGTACTCACTAGTTTGTAATAGTAGTAACTGTAATAAAAATTAGTCTAAAAATTCCCCCAACCGTATCTTCTCATGAAAACTAAGGCTTTAATAATTTATGTTAATTTTTGCAGATGCAGATTGGTTCTACAGTTTGAGTAAGGAGTTGCTAAATACGCATCGCTCATACATATCAGACTTGCAAATCGCCAGCAGTAATCTGTACAGCATAAACAAAGCATTGCAGCTTCAATTAGAAAAGCAAATAGACTCGGTTAAGAAAGAGCGTTGGGAATTCAAACACGGAATCGAAATACTCAATTCATTATATAAACATTTCAACAACTACAAAGACAAATACTCTTCTCATATTCTCCATGTATTTAACAACTTTCGACAATTCTGCCAAGATGACAACTACCTTTCCTACATACCTCATCATGCCATTCAACTCAAAACCATTCACAGAATCAACTATCTTGTCAATGATGTTCTCAAGCAAGGTTCGTCCTTCTCATTCTTATTTGCTTATACTACTATTGATAATCTATGATTACACTTTTCGCTTTACACCACTTAACAATCAATGCGAACCAAATTGCTCTACAAGTAACTACATATACAACTACTTCCTCTCCGTATCTACTTACACTCACAATAGTCACATAATACAAATACTACTCTTATTTTATTATCGTACGACTGCTACTACACATTCCAAATTACTGAGTACTCCTCCGATCTTTTGTGATATCTCTTGGGGCAGATTTGTTTATGACCACTATTCACTACACTACGGCATAATAGAATCTTAAGCATAATTGTTTCACGTTTACTCGGCTCACTTAAAAGAAATAGCTCTCTGTTGTTATTTCATGATTATCTGATGCTATTAGGAGAATGAATTGCACTTTCATTATATACAAATGCAACCGCAGTCAGCATACCTTTTCCTTATGAATTGACATTGTTATCGGCTTATCGGTACTTATCGGCCAATAACATATTTCCTAGAAATCAATTAATGGTAAAAGTGTCACTGTTCACATTTCGTTTGCCTGCTTATTTTGACACTTTTGTGCACATAGTCAAGCAAATATATACTTATTACATTAGGTGCATGTTTTATACACTTATCAATCAATCTGTGTGCATTACATACGTACACTCATACACTTACGTTGCACCTTGCACTATACATGCGTCTTTTATTGCTTGACTTACAATCTGGCAATTAGCACAGATTCTTACGTTTGACTTGCATTCATTGTGATGGGGATTACCAAGTACTAAAATAGTTATTCTTCTTGCTAGCTTCAACGAGTACTTAGTGTATTTAACTTTAAATACAAACTACTTTACATTGTACTATGCATGAAGGAATGTAAAATATCACACAGGGTACTTTTACAATAATAATAAATGATTGATTTTTGAAGTATACAAGATGTGGTAGTTTGAAAAATGGTAGATTAAATTCTCTAGTGATAGTAAGATGAGACCAAAAGAACTAAGCAAATGAAATCCAATAAGGAAAAACTTGAGAAGTAAATTCATAGCGTAAAATTGCAGTAGTTAAGACTAAAAATTCCTTCCTTTTACAAACTTTTCTTAGGGATACTTGCAACGTTGCTACCATTATGCTTTCCAATTTTTATATATTTTATAATATATCATCACTTGTAATTTTCATATACGATGCATGAATGCAGTCATAAAAACATAATTTTCCTCGAGTTTTATACAAAAATGTGAGTTGGAGCCGTTCTAAATTGTAGCCAAGTTAAGTGGAAGTGATTCATCAATAAATGTGTTCGTAAGTGGCTTTGCTACTCAAGCTTCTAGAGTGCTGGTACCTCTATCAGGCTCTATCTACAAATTATTCAGCCAGGGCACTTACATTTCTCTACGGTCCTATTTATTAAAAAGATGGTAGTGGTAAGCGGTTAGGATGGTAAGAGTTAGGGTGTGAAAAATTAATGTTTAGCGATGATGGCTAATGGCTAGTGGTACAAAGACTTAACTAGAGTTAGTTGAATATTACATTGGCTGTTGTCTGAGCTTGCGTCTATAGCTATCTCATATCTGTTGGCACAGTATCATGTTACCCCCGATTTAACTTCGTGATACAATGTTACATTCACTACTGAATTACATCGGATTGTGTCACTGATACACAACGATAATAATATCGCTCATTATTTCCCATTTGTCAATCCTTCCTGTTTCCTTGCATAAAAGGCTTATCATTACGACAGAGATGTTCGTTCATTGCGCAGTTCATGCATAATAGGCAACCGTGTATTGACATCGTTGCTTTTCTCATTTTTCATTTACTACATTTGCAATAGTATACATTGTATTAGTAGTTAGTACACTTACACCATAATATAATGCACTTTGTTTACATAAGCAGGAAAATAAAAATAAAGCACTCGAGTCTCGACTCTCGACCTAACAATTTCTGTATATTCCAAAAAAACGTTTCCTTCGTAAAAGTATGTCTCTACTTGCAATAAGTAGTTTAAAATGTTTCACTACATTACACACTAATAAAAAATTTAGTGTGAGAAATGTTTACTCTTTTAATTAGTGCAACCAAAACCCAATTAAACCTGCTCTGTTAGACTTACTGAGCATAATGATAATTAATGCGTTAATTCAATTAAGATTAGCCTCGCTCTATAGTTTAGTATTATAGTGCCCAGCTGTGGACTTGTGGAGAAGAATACAATTTGGGCTTTACCCAGATTTAAAAACATTCGAGATACTATACTAATGATAGACTTTACTATTTTATTACTTTACACAAGGAAAGTACTAGTCTTCCCGTTTTTTCCATTATCACCGGAAAGAATACGAAATTAATGTAGCCTTCACCCTGTTAAAGGGGAATTTTAATTCATACGTATAAATAATTTGAAATTGGCCAATTAGTAGTAATTGCGAAGAGATTAATTAGTCGTTTTTAACTTTTTAGTAGGTATAGTAGAATCCGGTTTATCCATGGCCAAGTATGCATTATGTATCTACATAAGCTTTTTCATTATAATTTAAGGGATCATTTAACACTGTAAACACACGTTAATGATTATGAATTTTATTACGTAGTGATTACCGTCTGTCTAACTGACAATTAAAACTTGTAAATTCTGTGAAATTCTCAGTAGTGTAGCATGGGCTAATTGATCACATGCATTCATGCATATGCTCCATAACCTACTACGCAATAAGTAATTATTATAATTATATTCTAGGTAGATATAATATTTATAATTATTACTTAACTAATTATAGTAATTAGCAACAGAGCTACTATTAACATATTTTAATGGAAGATTTTATGGCTGTAATGTACTGATTAGTGCTCTTGCTTCATATCGACGCGGATCCGCATTTGAAGTCCCTGTACAAAAAATTAGAAGATGCTATTCAACCGTTAAGTGAAGAAGCGAAGATGTATTTGAATTATTTCGAGTCGGTGGCCAAACTCTATGAGCTGAACAGAGAAATGGCCGGGTTTCCACTATTCTCCTTTGCTAATGATAATGAAATCGACGCATGTAATAACAATAAGGAACTCCTATCCGGTTCTCCGGGTCCGTTTTTAAGACAAGGAATTTTACTCAAACTTAACAGAAAAAGAGGGCTCCAAAATAGAATTTTCTTTCTAGTATGGTTAATTTTTTATTTTATTTATTGTTTTCCCCTTCTTTCCTTGACTTTTATTTGGCTTAGGCATACTATGTGTCCCACAATCTCTCTGAACATCACTTTCTTGTTTTGTGGTATTTTTGTTTTGTTAATCCATTTTCGTTTTCCTAAATGACAAGTCGTTAACAGTTCCAAAAATTAAACTAACACGTTCTTTTCAGCGTAAAAATTCTTTCCATTTCCTATCGCTACAATAACAGTATAATCATCGCTCTCTCGTTTGTCTCACCCGAAGTACGTTAGTGACAAACAGATTTTCTGACTATTCTGTATCCTCATTCATTGTGAATATCGTTGACTAAGCAAAATAAATGAGCTAATGCAACTGATGATAAATAGTTTCGAGACGTGTTAAGTTATGGGACAAGGATTAGCTCCAGTGCTGGCTTTCGTCTACATGGCCTTATAACAACCAAAGACATGAAGCTACAAGACTCCTTGACTGACCATGGAATCCCACATTCGTTTTCTATTGAGATATATGATGAAAAACTACTCATCCTGGCTGCTTTCACTGAAAAGGTTAGTTTTATAATTTTTGTTCACCTGTTTTGTAGCCATTATGCCTTTTTTAACACTTTCCCATTTCGTTTTGATATCTCTAATAGTCAACCTCAAGTTACAACACAAAAGATAATTTTCTTAGCTCGTATTCACATCCCTTTCATGATTCAAACTTCCTGTGTATAAAGAGATAGAGGTATCTGTAGGTTGTAGTTTACTATTATTATGGGTGAACATGAAACATTTCTGTCGTAGCAAGAAACGTGTAATTATCTATCTGTGGGGAGCATAATAATTGAAGTAATCTATTTCCTTTACTCAGGACAAAAAAGGATGGATGGCTGACCTAGAATGGAGTATATGTGAAAGCAAAGGAAATATCCCAAATATTAAAGGATCCAGTGAGGAGATTCTGCAGCAACACACAGAAATTAATCACAATGTCATCGGCCATAGGTCAAACGCAACTACACACGTCTGCTGGCATCGAAACATCTCCATTGACATTCAGCACATAATCGACGCAAATCAGGTACAATGTTTACTAGTTTTTATAAATATGTATGTATCTGTGTGATGGCTATCGTTAGTGTGCATCCTTAATTATTGTTGGTTTTTACTAGTTTTTCCTAACACACCTTAGTGATATTTACAAATTCTACAAAGGTTAACGAGTCCCTATAAGAGTTAGCATTTTGTGTTACGATGCACAGGAAAGCCTAGCCATAAATCTGTAATTGAATTATTGTAATGCACAGAATTATGTTTATGCATGTAATTTATTTACTACTTACACTAAGGTGCATTAGCATAATCATCTTCCTCCTCCTCAGAGTGTTTATTCAAAACTGCAAAGATTATGCTTTGCTTGGCAATGATTTTTGCATAGACGAACGTGCTTACAGGTATCTAAATAAGGTAAGGTAACAAGATGCAAAAGGTTTGTCTGTAGTCATTGAATGTTTATTTCCGTTGGATTTATTAATTCCGGCACTCAAGAGATTTATTTTATATTTAGTAAGTTTACACATTGCTAGAACAATTATTTGTACAGTTAGTGAAGTAAAGGTCGTTTTGTTGTCATTGTTCACAGTGCAATTTGAGCGGATACTTATTGCGAAAGTTTAAGAACAGTGGAGGTTGGCAGCGCCTGTGGGTCGTCTTTACCAACATTTGCTTGTTTTTCTACAAGAGCCATGAAGATTCCAATGCTTTAGCTTCGTTGCCATTACTGGGATACAAAGTCGAACATCCCAATAAGGATGATAACATCAATAAAGATCATGTATTTAAGCTCGCGTTTAAAAATCACGTCTACTTCTTCAGGGCCGAAAACTACTTTGCTTTTAACAGGTGGGTTCTTGATTTCTTAATGAGTTTTACGTTTTGAAAAGAAACACTTAGCTGAATTGGCTCGTCCAGATTTGCCTCTAGCAAATAACCTATAGTATAATATTCGCTAAATTAGTATACCTAGCTATATAGTAGGTATAGGGATTTAGTGTCTGAACATACTTAAGCGTGTCATTGATGGCTTGTTAGGTTTGTTTTGGTTTTGTGTTCGCATTATTGCACTGTTCTTGTAATTTAATGCAATATAAAGTGCAGAGAATCGAGAGTTGTTATCTCCTGCACCTACATACCTATATTATTGTTATTATTATTATGTATGTCTATCCTAGACTAGGACTTTGGAACATTTTTATGTATTTAGTATGTGCTACTACTACAGATTCTACATGTGCACGTATTACTCTTAATCTTACACGATGTGTTAGTTTTGGCTTAGAAATGCACTGTTTGTACATAGTGTACTTGTATGTAGGCACTGAATAAAACATCATATCTATGTACTGTGGCTAGTGGCGAATGCTGATCTGAGGTTGGATATGAATTTTGATTTAGGTTTTTGAACGCAATCAGGTTTATGAGGTTTTATTCTCTAATGGGGATGAATGTATGTATGTAGGCTCTCACTGTACATAGATGCGATATGTAGCTAGAGAATTGAGCTTTAAGTCCAATTCGATGTTCAACTCTCATTAGATATTAACATTCACAAACTGTAATGGTGCTGGCACTGATGATATGGATGGGAATGTAGATATTTCAATTTCATACGTGTGTCATGTCGTGTACATACTAACCAGGTCTAAAATCTAAACCCAACTCACTTGCCTTGCAGTCTGTTACATTCTTCAGCACAGAAAAATGGACACGAAAGAAGTGAATCTAGTGTATTCATTCAAAGTGTCTTGTCCTACTGATGGGGTTTCTTGATTATTATTCCTATTACTTATAGCACTACTGCTACTCAACCGAGTGCAATGGTACATTTTATGTGAGAGTGACTTAAGTTAGAACATAATTTAATTTAATGGTAATCCCATCTCCAAATGGGAGCCAAATACAGAAATATAGAGAGACCACGACAATAGAAAAATATCAGCAGATTCGTTAAGCATAACGTTCAGACATAATCCTAATGTAAGATTACAAAGAAGCCAAGTTATGGCGTATAAAGATAGTAGTAATTCCAATAAGACTATTTTATATTTAACCACACACTACCTAATAAAGTATGAATAAAATGAGCCAGTGTGTGTGTATGAGAGATTAAATTATGTATCTGTTTGTGTACCTCTGGGATAAAATAAAACTATGCAGGCTCTTCTTATTTTGTATTTTTCTAGTCATGTTTTGTTTGCTGTATCGTGTACGTATATGTAAAAGCTAAACATGGTAAACCTTGCAAATGAATTAAGTGAGCTAAAAATGCAGAATAAGCAGAAGCTTTACGATTAGCGATGATTTAAAGCTCGACTCTTACTCTTACTATCTATATTAAACTGTAAAAGTGTGTAATTCAGAATGAACTAATAGTAAATAAGATAGGGGATTTCACTATTATTGTGTTTGTGTGTACTGTCAGTCTCTCAGACATAATAGACAAGACTTGTAATGGCATAATGTGATGGCATACAGCTATTAATGTGTTTATTACTTGTTTCATTATATTTATATTTAAACTCACTCAATGCATTAGACCTTCTACAACGCTGTAGTAGTAGTTAAAACATTTTTAATCGTGGTATTTAATTAATTTATCCATTTGGTATTATGAACAAGTTAATTGTAATTAATTATATCTTATAATTACAGTTGAGATTAGTATACACAATAGAATTGAGTATTTCATATTGTTTCGATTATCTGCACAATAATAGAAAGATGTAAGCAGATGTATTTGAATTTTCAAATGTTTCTAACCTATAATTCATAAGCTTTAAACTACAAGCGTGAGGGCAGCAATGCCGTTTTACTACGATACACTTCACTTTACACATAGTACAGTTAAAATTGTTATTTACATTTGATTGGGGTGAAGCGAGATTTGACGAGATTATTGTCAGGCATGAGCATGGTCACTGCACTATATAAATAGTATTAGTACATAAATTGGCAATCTGGGAATCATAATAAACTTTTTTACGTAACAATGAAAGATGAATTGAGATTGTCCAAAGGATAGCTTTTCTCTGATGTATGTAATATGTTAATATGCATGTATTAGCAAATAGAAATTAGAAAGGGATGGTCTTTCGTAAATAGTATTTGTTATTATCTGCAGATAAAACCGTACAAGGTTTCATTTTTGGTTTTTACGTCGTCCTCCAAATGATAGCTTGTTTACCTACGCTGCAGAAAAGGATGCATTATAATGTTTAGAAAATGACTTTTATTATGTCGCTTGAGAAAAGAGTTTTGAGCTGACTGATGTGATGAATGAGGGATGAAAGGTTAAGTAAAACAAAAGTCATTGCTTGCTAAGAGTGTTATTGGTAAAATAAATGAGTTATAACAATGGAGCTTGTAGGAATGTATGTATGTATTTATGGTTGTAGAAATGTATATATTTATTTATGGTGGTGTAACAAGAAAACGGAAAATTTCTAAAAGGACGAGCGAATAATAAGCTAATTATTGTGTTAATTATTGAATGCTCAGTTAAACATGACATGACATTTGACACTGACCACTTGTCTCATTTGTATTCCTTACAGATGGCTGCGCATCCTTCAGAAGGCAACTACAAGTTGAAAATAAAACTTTTTTACGTATTTATTACAATCGAAATTTCTGTGTTTATAATTTATTTGCATAAAAGGGCAATCATATGCATAAATTCGTTGATAACTTCATTTCCTTCAAATCTGCCTGTTCTTGAAATCCTAAATAGTAGTAATACATATTCCTTTAATTGCTCAGTATAAGATTTGATTTAAATTTAATGAAATGAGTAAATACATATGAAACGGTTCGACATTTAAAAAAGGTCGAAAAAATCACGAAGATGTACAAGTGACGTATGAAACGTCCTTAAAGTTAATAACTCATCATCCCATTTCTATGTACGGTATGCTCTGTAGCAGGTGGTTTGTTTTTCATTCATCGTCACATAAATCTTAGAGATGTTATTAACACTCACATTCTATGAACATAATAGACTAGTCCTGACCTTTTCCACATAGACAGAAAATGTAAATCTTTCCTTCCCTGAGGCAAGTGCTAAGAAATAGAAAGATGTTGGAAAAGACTGCATATAGCACAATGGAAATGAAGAGGACTGTAATTCGAAAGAAGGCTAAGAAAGCGAAAAGTAGTAATACTTGGTTGGGAACAAATAATAATATTTACTAAGCATGCAAAGGTAAGTGAATCTAGAATCATCAAATAAATGCATACTAGTACCAGTCTGCTGACAATGGACAAGTGATGATGATGATGATGAGGAGAGGAGCAAGTAGCAATATATTGCAAAAGTGAGAAACAGGTTTAGTCGAGTTAGTAGACTTGTAGGTCACAACTAGCGAAAATGAAATAGAAACAGCTGAAAAACAACAATTAAGCAATGTGTCCAAAAGCGAAGTGTCTATAAAGACGTGCAGAGTTATGTCATTTCCTATTTCTTCGAAGAAAAGGTCAAATATCTGCAATGACCTTTTAAAAAGAGTAAAAGTACTTTATCTATTGATGTCAAGTCCTTCCGTTTAAAATGGCAACCTAACTAAATCTGACTGAAATGAACTGCCAATAGCATCATTTATTAGCAAACAATACACTTTCTTGTGTCTACCAAGAAAACTTTGTTCCTCATAGCCATTATATTATATCCTATTTCATTACATATAAGGAAAGGTACCTGTCTACGTGCATATCATTTGGAAGAACACTCATCATCACATCATACACAGCCACACAATACAAGTAATAGAGAGTCACTCATGAGATATAATACACTTAGCAAGTACATGTGCACAAATCCTGTCTTCCCAGGTAGTCATCTCTGCATATACACATCATCTATAATATAATCCTATCTTACGGAGTTCCTAAGATGTATTGACAATAATAAATACCGTTTGAGTACATCCGTACAGACACATATCCGTAGACACTATAGTGCACACACACACTATAAACACACCCTTCTGGTTATACACAAGTAGTGTACATATTTATGCAAAAGGAGGGTTGTGTGTATGTATGTGTACAGGTGAAACGACTTAGTGCACCAAAGGAATAGGAGTCACTGCAGCGAGACGAGTCTTTGTTTTTCTGACCGACACACTAAAAAATTGTAGTAGTAGTAGTTAGTTGTTAGTAGGTATGATAAATTCTTTGACTGATAATGAGTGTGTATAAAGTAGGATAGTAGTTACTCACAGGGAGATGATATAAAGGCGCAATAACGCTTTCACGATCAGTTTCACCCAAGACAGACACACATACACAACAACTTCACGTGCCAAATATTTATTTAAGGTCAGTACTTCTACTTACTTTTGATTTTATACAATTTCATTTTTGATTCCCACAAATTTTTATCGTACCTACTGAATCTCCACGAGTTTGTGTTTACTCAACTGGACCTTTTTTCAATCCCACAAATCATTTCATTTAGTCTGTAACTCATAAGGTAAAATTCCCTAACCTCATCACTTCGCATAAGGACTACCTCGAGTTCTTGTCTTATGGCAACTTCACAACAATTTTTGTGTTCAATAGTGTCTTTGCATTACTTATCATCTTTGTTATCATTCCCTTATACTAATATCTTTCAATCACGCAATATCTAGTTTTCATACCTAAAGGACATTAGAATTCTTCATGGTGAGTGTCATTACATTTGGAATATAATTGTAAGTGCATAAGATTTTAGCGAAACCTCTCTTCAATTTTACACAGGTTAAATAATTTGAATTTTATTCTATTTTTGCAATGTTTTTTTATTTAATCATTGTTTTATCAGATTTGCAAGGTCCTGTACCAAATTAGTTTGTATTTCGTTCGATATAGTTGTATGTAAGAGTAAAGTTGTTACAAGAGATAATGCAATTGTCCTGAGAATAGAAAATCTTTGAGATCTCACTTGATTGCTAAGTAATTCTGTGTGGAGATAAAAGATGAATATATCTAGTATCTTGCGATAAGTCGATTTTCTAATTAATTGCAAAGTAAAGTATTGTTGTGAGTAGAGAGTGGTTCTGTTATTGTTTCGTTATGGCAGACTGTGAGTGAGGATAGGCTATTAGGGATTAATTAATTAGTGGTGGAGAGGAAGAGGCAGAGTGAGAAGAATCGAAAGTGTAATTATATAAATTAATTGATAATTTGGGCAGTAACAATAGTTATGACGAGACAGGACTTAATAATAGATGTTTCCCATGGGCATAATCTGTCAATAAGTGAATTTCGCAAATTGCATTTGAGTCCCAATGATTACATTATAGAGATTTGCATGATGCATTCAAATCAATGCCTCTAATTGGGGCACAGTAAGAATGCCTAACTAGAAAGTAAACGCTGAAAAGAACGTTGATTTGGAAGTGGAGAACGAGAAAGTTTAATTGCTTAACCCAAATCTATTTTTATATCTTGGCAACTGTCACTTTTACCCATTCATTTTCATACATTCATTTTCTATAGACAGAAAGAGCTCTTTTCTGCTCTGCCTATCTAAATGATGTACTTACTACTATCTTAGGCATTATTATCCGAGATAATAAGTTGATGACAATTTTTTTTCTTTTGCAATCTTGTCTTAATGTAATGTACTTTCTGTATCTACATTTATCTCTCTAACACTCGTTGTTGTTATTTAGTGCCTATCTTCTTGTAGTATGTAATCTTCATATGTAACTCACAGCCATCCACATAAAAATGTGTACTTTCTACATGAATTATGCAACTCGACTCTTTTGTACAACTCTCATCGCTATCTTAAACTTCAATCAGTCACTCTTCGTGGTTTCTATTATTGTGCAAAGACGCAATTGAAATGAAACTGACAGGACAAATCACTCTGTCGAGACGTCAACTGGCAGTGGCCATTATGTAATTTTATTATTACACTTTTCTAATATCCAAAGAACAACACCCACCCAGGTAGCAAATCTTCTCTTCCGGAAACGCAACGTTTTCACTTTTTCATCCCACCTATACCCATAAAACTGTGTGATAGTGATAAATAGGGAAATCATGGCATAGCTCTACTTATGCCAATAAGCAACACGGCAACTTAATTTAAATCTTCTTTTTACGTCCTCTACTATTACAATTAAAGAAAGTAATGGGAAAATCATAAGAAATTATTAGAAAACATAGGAAAATCCACATAATAAAGGATGAGAGTAGTCACAACTGCCAACACGACTTATCGTGGTTTAAGATTAGCCATTAGTTCATAAAAAAATAATCCATAATAAAATAAACTTGCTCATGAAAGTTGACAGCTAAATGGGATTATCCTTATTACGGGTAAAAAAAAGTTTTTTTACTACTTTTACTTACACGCAGACTTACAGGTTCCCTCGGTACTTATTTCCACTCTCTGTTTCTCTCTTTCTACTAATTGTAGATATTTAACTTTTCATAACTCGTATATGTACATTATGGAGATACATAGGTACGATATAGAGATGATCATGACATTTAATTTGCATGAAAAGAAAAACATAAGTTAAGTTTCAAATTGATAACTTTGTTTTGTTTCTGAGCAGGTTGGATGTAAAGCGCCTAGCTTAGTCGTGGATAGTTGACCCCAAAAGAATTTTAGAAAGTCACGACGAAGATGTACACCAACATCATCATCCTCGCATTTACATTCCTCTTCACAATCGTACAAGCACAAAGACAACTTGCACTACCTGACCCAAAATCGTGTGCCAATCGTAAGTCACTCTTTACTGAAACATCTGCATCTCACACACACACACATCTAAATACATACGATACGATACTCCTCATCCAAGCGTATACACACTTTAACATATATAATCATCGTATATAGCTAATAATATAATCACTAAGCTATGTACTTGTAAAACTAGAAATACTAAGCGTTATTAAGTTTCATGCTCACACACTCACTCACACATTATTATTACTATATAAGAACTAAACTCACACTATTGTATATCCATGCGAATATCCTAACGAAATACTCCTTAGAGACTACAAACCAAGATCATCGTAAAGATAATATTAGTATGAATGCAATTGTAATAATAATAATATAATGCATAGATACGGTGGTGTAGCTGATAATTCCAACTAATTGTAAGGAAAGTATCGTATTATCGATATAGAAGAGCCAAACCACGTTCTATAGGAAGGATCCATTCTCACTTGACCCCAATATTTACTTTTACTCACTCGTACTCTCTACTAGGCCGAGAGACTCAAATTATTAGTTTTTGTGGTCAAGTCAGTCCTCTAATTTAAACTCAAATCAGATTCATTCATTCAGACAGGCCAGACGAGTTATTTTTTTAACTTTTGCTTGCATGATGACTTTTCTAGTCAATCAAGTCAACGTCAAGTGCATTACCATTTCATTAAACTCGAACTGTGGATCACATCATTTTACTGCCACCGCAACCTCTCAACCAAACCACATGAATTTTATGTAGGTAATTAGGTATTATTTTTATTCACGCAAAGAAATCTTCTTATCATAATTACCAGTCCGTAGTACAACACTCGGTATTCTGCTTTATACACGTTTTCATTCTCATTTTGGCGTGACTCGATGTGAACTCGACTACATGTGTCTATTATTATAAACTCAGTTGACAATTCACATTCAGACTTCACACACTTTAATAACTCTTTTATGTAACATGCCTTTGCTTTATAAAGACACAGTTATCCCCAGGTAAGTGCATCAATTTAAAAAGTATGTAATTCCCATAATTATATCTTTTTAGTACCATACATAATAGGTACACACATGACATGTCGGTCTAACTACACCTACAGGCGATTAGTACTTACTTAGTCCTATCAAGGTATTTGATGTTATATTATTTTCAATTCATTCATAGATTCCTTGGTAGCTGAGGCAAGGTAGTTGCTATTTAGTAGGTAAAAATTGACAATAAGAGCAAAGTACTGATGGTTGATGGCACACTAGTAGTTGCTATTATTATTATGATGGCATGGCACGATTACGTCGTATTTATTAGGTACATTCATCACAGAAACATGTTATACGAGTGAAATAACAGAATGGCAATGCAAGAGCTAAAAAATATGAAAAGCCACCAATGAAATAATATTATACCTACATAGCAAATTGCTTTACCTTGGTGTAGAATTCCTTACAGCTAGTATAATGTAGCCTACGAATGTATTTACCTTTTGTACAAATAGTTCTTCTCAATCATGATAACATCACAAAAGTAACATCAGTCAATGCAAAGTTTGCAAAGCATTGTGTGAGTGCTATAGCTGCAAGGAAAAAGATGCAATGAGCATGGCTACCTTTTTACCTATCAGTAATTCCATTTCACAATAAAAATTGAGTCCTTGCCTGCAAACAATAATGCATTGTCAATTGTTTCGACACATCGCCAGTTATTTGGTCACATTGGCTAAGAAAGAACAAGACATACATAAGAAATTGATATATTTTATAGCTTGTAATTAGCGAGTGTTAATGATAATTGCGTGTTCATCACCAACAGGCGTTCGTCATGCAAGTTGGCGTGATCCCCGAGGGGTAGTGCACAATTATTTCTTCTCGTGGGAACATGGACCCACAAGAAATTTAGAAGTTGATTGGCTGGACGCGCGTAACATTTGCAGAAGACATTGTATGGACGCCGTCAGCATAGAGACCCCAGCTGAAAACGATTTTGTAAAGCAGAGATTAGCCAGAGGACGTGTCCGTTACATCTGGACCAGTGGAAGGAAATGTAATTTCAACGGCTGCAACCGACCTGATCTTCAACCCAATC
The DNA here is from genome assembly GCA_019776445.1 of Tomocerus maximus. Lineage (NCBI taxonomy): Eukaryota > Metazoa > Arthropoda > Collembola > Entomobryomorpha > Tomoceridae > Tomocerus > Tomocerus maximus. The sequence continues at coordinate 32,440 of JABASH010000118.1, forward strand.
TTATCAACGGATGGTTCTGGTCTGGCTCCGGAGCTAGAATCGGCCCAAGCAACAACCGCGCTAATGGAGATTGGTCTCACACTGGAGGATTCGGACGTGCTCAACCCGACAACAGAGAAATCGCTCAGGTAAATAAAGAAATCTCTCTTAATTCATCCACGGATCTGAGAAATGTACTTAATGATTGTTTTTCTGTGCAGGGCAATGATGAAGCTTGTTTGTCTATCTTGAATAACTTTTACAACGACGGAATCAAATGGCACGATGTTGCTTGTCACCACTTAAAACCATTCGTTTGTGAAGACTCCGATGAATTGTTGAACTTCGTTCGCTCGCGCAACCCAGGAACCAGACTTTAAATCAGTTTTGCTACCTATATGTACTATAGTGTGTAATATATAATATCATTATTCTATGTATGTACCAAACATGTAGCGGAGAAATATTATTTTTCTAGCAAAAATAAATTTATACTTTCATACATACGCCAAACATTCTCTCTTTATTAGATATCCATCCAGAGTCTATTCCCTATCAACATTATCTATAATTATACATTGCACTGCACGAAGACTAGATACTTATAGATAGTTATCTACATCCGTACCTATTTACTTGCATATAAACGCATAAGACATGCATTTATTGTTCAAGTAGACATGATGTAACAACAATGTGAACTATTCTTATTATTTGATCATGAACATTCTACTTTGAATATACCTTGGTATAAATAAGTATATAAGCCCATCAAAGAAAGGCGTTATTTTCAATAAGGCACTCATTTACAGTTTTATACGATAACAACAACTCTTCATTAGCTTTGTTCGATTTGTTACATTAGACTACCCACTGCACTGGCCTATCATCAAACACATCAAATTATTTGCACAAAATTGATTCTTGTTTGTAATCCTTGTACCTATAATACACGTTACTCTCGTTGTTTTTCTGTGTGGATGGGAATATTGTTACATGCAAAAGTATTCTTGCATATCGCATAAGACAACAATCCTAGGTATTATATTATATACGCTTAGTTGCATACTTGCTCTGCTACATTACGCAACTAGAATACGATACCTACTAGTCTTACTACAACTCATCACTATAGCAGGCAACTATTTAACTATTTCACAGTAGTATAACGAATTTTGGCATTATGTTCACATTTCAAGATATGACATCACAGACCTATAGAATTATGCGAGGATATTATAACCTAACAATTTGCAAAAAAACTTATCTGTACTAAGGGCACAAGATCAAAAATTCTTTTCATAACCAATTTTCGTCATCAATATTAATCAAATCCTGAACATAAACTACATTTTTGGTTCAAATAAATATTAACAGCGAACAGACCGAGAAGTTAAAATCACTACCTTGATGAAAAGAATTTCCACATCAGACTATATTATAATCTTCGTGGATTACTAAAGCTAGTTTGGCTATCAGAACCAGAAATCTAAAAGTAAGCGTAACAATAACAATCTATTTATTACAAACTCCGTTTTTGGGCTACAACTTAGAAAATACAAAAGCATGCATCCTTTTCCGTTGGATGCTCATTGGTTCTTTAACAAATTAGGAAGATTGGTCAGGAAACTGGCGATATCAAGATCCTCTTGGTTGCAACAGTTATGAGTTTCCTGGAAATTGTAGCAATTTCTGTTGGCCATAAGCTTTTTTAATTTCTCGAGTGTTTTCAAGCAAACAACAACACAGCAGGAACTGTCTCCTGTGTTGTTACAGCACTTTCGACATGAGCATAAATTGATTTGCATTGATGAGGAAGCATCCGCAGGAGGTGTTGGGGTGTTCTGTTGCAGGATTTTCATAACGTCTACTTCATTCGTAGTATTTATAGATGTCAACGGGGTGCCTAACAATCTTTCCAATTCGTCTATCTCACTTTGCTCGAAGAGTAACCCATTGTCATACGACTCCATCCCCATACTGGAACTTGTCAAAAGACTAGACGAAGAAGGAATTATAGAACTTGTCATCGGGTTGTCATTTAGCACTGTTTCCATTGAAATATCTACATTGGATGGAGGATTTATTGCATTTGTCACGTTTATTGGATTCATCCCAATGTTACTTAAACTAGTATCCCCCATAAGCTTCTCTCCATTATCATCTAATCCAACAATCAGTTCTGGAGTTTGAGCGCGAGCTGCATCTACGGTGTTGCGAATGGACGGAGGTGCAACACGTTCATTTACAGGATTAGTATCTACGGTAGTATTTTCCAAATGACCTTCTCTGACTTTGTCTTGGATGAATTCTATTGAAGGAGTACCATTTTCAGACATTTTTCCACTTGAGTTAAAAACTTTGACTTGATTTACATCTTTTTGGTTCTGTAATAATTGGTCCAGAGTTAACACTTTATTGTTTATTAGATCCAATTGCGACTTTGTCAGAGGGATTAATGCGTAGCCACCGATTGGCTCCTCTACTTTTCGCACTTCTTTATGCCGATTTTTCTTGTGAATTTTAAGACTGTGGTGAGTAGCAAATGCCTTTTTACATTCCGAACAGCTGTAAGGTTTTTCTCCAGTATGTGTCCTTAAATGAGTTTTCAAATGATGAGGAGCTGTAAAGCTTCGGCCGCATTTATCGTCATTGCATCTGCATCAAATAATATTACAACACCAAAAATGAATACAATGTAATAGAATGTATCATTATCATCTATAAGTAACAGTTATTACGTCTTGCAGCGTCAGCTCTTTGCTTATTAAACAACGGGTTTGCTTAATTCTTACTGAGTAAATGTGAATGTATGACCATTACACATGACACATGCCAATATTATTATTTCATTTCGTTGAAAGTGACTACCAAAATACCAGTGGACTATGAACACTATTATGTTGGGTAAACCAATAACGACAGTAGCAACTAGTAGTATTGTTTACATTAACATTGCAAGTAGCCAATCCTTTGCTCTATTCTGCATATGAAAGGCGAAAGGGATACTCACTACAGACGTGCCAATATACACCAAACACCTTCTTGTCAGAAAAATTCCCATGTCTCATGACGTTAATAACCTACTTTGCCCTACTTTTCATTCAAAGTTTTCTTGGTTATGCAAACTTCATAAATTAAAAACATCCACTATGTCGTGTGAATTGAGAAGACACACTATAGCCCCTCTGCAATTCTGAGTACAACCGTACAACGTAGCTCAAGTACTTGGAAATTCATAACAAGTTTGTAATATCACTCAGTTCGTCAACTATAAGGACCAAAGCATACATTCAGTTTTATTATGCGTAGTTTCATCAATTGCATAAATAATTATAGGTCCTTGTATGCATAATACATTCATAATGACTAATGACAAACACTTAATCTGCATTAATGCACAACAGTATTGTATTCACTCTGCATAAATCGTTAGACCACAATTCCTACATTTCCGTTTCATCTTTATCCACCACAATTAGTAACAGTAACAGGTAGTTAAGCATAATAATCTGCCTAAATCTATTTGGGTGGCTACTCTAATACTACAATATTTTATTATCCACTTAAAAGTTGTCTTTCCATCTGTTAAAATAAAAGCTAACAATTTACCAGCCGACTTCATCACAGCAGATACTAATACATCATATATCATTTATTACTTTTAACTTTTTAGGATTTTTATATAAAAATGCAATTAATGAGAGCATCTCTTTTAATCGAACAATATGCATTACAAGACGTAAGAAAACGCACTAAAAATGTTCAAGTAAAGTAGGCTTTGCTTAATATATTGTTAACAGTTCATCCAGCTTTTTCCCGAGTTGCACATTAACTCGTGCCTGACTTGCCTTGCATCTTTTATGTTTTAATTCAAGCTTTTACTTCATTTGAAAATTGCATACACCTTTATGTATGAATGCAGCAACAATATAGAAAACAACTTTTCTAAGCTTACTCAAAACACAGGCACAGATTGGTGATCATGATCATTGACCATCAATTACGCATGTTATATCTACAATGCGATTTTAAAGAACCATAAAAACACCAATCATAATCATAAATACTGGGATGTTCAGCCATAAAAATCTTTCTCCTGCAACGACTTGCAACATTAACTTGTTAAAGATACAGAGATAGTGATACTGTTGACTATAAGTTTTCAGATTGCTTTAATCAATGAAAACATAGTCACTAGATAACAAGTTGGTTGAAAGGATCGCTTAAGAACTACATAGTACATACCCGCAAATAGGCTTTACTCTGTTTCATGCTTTCCAATAAGATACTGCATGAGACATGAGATATAAATTATTCATATTCTTATGCAACGATACCCATCTTATTAAATGCAAGCATTATAGAAATGACCAATATAATGCGTCCTTGAAAGAGACTAAGTAACCAGAATCAGATCGCATTACACAACACAGGACAGAGGACAGACTACTTGGCGCACTTGGATCCTCATTACATAACTTTAACGCAACCAACCCAACAAACTGGCAAACATTATTCAAAAATGTTTGCCCGTGCAAATTAACTACAGTTAATGCATTTGCATACCAATCTAATGTAGAACGATAATTTGAATAATTTCAGTAATCTTTTTTACTGAAATATGTCACTAATTGTCTACCATTATCAATATCTATTACAGTGTGTGCACTGGACATTAATATAATAATACGTAAACTGGTTTATAGTGAGATAACGTACTACGTAGTATCCCGTATAATCCAAAACATAGGTTCCTATCGATGAGTCAAAGGTGTATGACTAACACTTTCCGAGATTTCAATCTTATGTACTGGAATCTACAGAAAAATCCTATAAACAATACATAAACTCATATCATAACATCCTTAGTACCTAATACAATACTTTCCTTAAATTCAGAGCTTGATAAGTTCTTCCTTTCTGCTATAATTACTATAATAAAGGATAATGGGGGTATACTATAAATAATAGTAAGATGGAATCTAAAAGCTAAAAATTAACTCCCTCAAAACAGGTCATGCTAAGGTCACTGATGCTGATGATGGAGTGACAATTACGTTACGATTACTACTACAAAAGTCACAAAGGACTCTTTACCTTGGAAAGAATACTGTTTTCGGCTAATTATTCAATTGAGTTAAATAATGGGAAACACACTGACATGTTGACAGTATTTTCTATACTTTATGAGAGATTTTTGTTATTTTTCCCATTGTCTACTTGGAATTGGGTGTCTACGATGTATTTATTATAATAATCATAATCATATGGTATATATTGATCCGGGTGGGATAACAGTTTTGGAAATATCTGAGCTGTTGATTATTTAGACCGTGCAATGCCAAAGAAATATTACTAGCATTAAAGGCATAAAATGAGATCAAACGGACTAACTTGTAAGGCTTCTCATGTGTGTGGACTCTATTGTGTTTCTTAAGGTCTGAGAGTGTGGTGAAAAATTTGATGCAGCCCTTTTCACTGCAATTGAATGTATTTCCGCTGTGCAAGCGTTCGTGGGCCTTAAGTCTGTCAAACAAAGTCATAAATAGATAATGTTTACAAAACCTTGCTCTAAAATCTGTTAAGGACAAATTGGGGTATGATAATGGTAAATGGTACAGGAGATAGAATACAAGATACACATCTTTAGGTACAAATATTTACCTATATAGAGTCGTAAAAGCTCGTTCACATCCATTCACCTTGCACTCAAATGGTTTATCTTTTGTATGAATTCTAATATGCACTTTGAGACTGTACGAAGTCAAAAAACTCTTCCCACAGTTTGGCGAAGAACAGATAAAACCATATTCACCCTAGAAGGAAAAAATGAACCAAATTATATAAAACATTATATAAGTAATTCTTTTAATAATCAAATTAAGCAAAATGTCTGTGAACCTTATGGGTTTTCATGTGGGTTTTGAGATTTCCTACAGTGCTGTAAGTACGACTGCATCCATCATATTCACAATGAAATCTTTTTATCTCTTTCACATTAGTCTTCGGATTTACACTTTCAATAGTTAAAGTTGCATGAGTTGGTTGCATATCTTTCTTATGATCGTTTCCATTCCCATCGCGCAACCAACTTTCTGGAGGATTCACCCACATCCGTATTTCATTTTCTTTCACTCGGTGCAAAATGTACCTGTCAATATTAACTTAGCGTTAACAATTAATTACTATACTTACAAGCCTAAACATAATTATGTGCAATTAATACATATATAATGCATATATACTTAAACCTACCCATCTTGTTGATTATGCTGCGAATGATTTGAAAGTAAATTCCTTCGTTGTTCTTGGGTGTCTACGAGTTCATTGGGTGACAATAAAACAGTGCCATTGAATTCCTGCACCTCATTCTGGTTATTCTTAACTATGGTCGACGACAAAATTTCGTTGTTGTCCCCATTTATCTCACTTGCAAAATAACTAGGTACTTCAAAGTTTACGCTATCGAGTTCCTCCAGTGAAAAATACATTCGCTTTTTATCTTCAGACATATTTCTCTGGAAAAGATTGTCATAATTATTATCAAACATACATTCAATGTCACACCTTTTTCAATAAAACATGTAAAACGTACCTATGTAAAATGTATACATAGTAATCATATTTAAATATATAAAAGAATTTAAATAAAACATTTATACCCGTACCCTAATATAGGAAGCAAAAAATAAATGCTACTAATTAATAAAATCTTTAGAGCTTTTAAAAATAAAACATGAACATATTATTTACTTGTACATATTTGCTTACTTGTTAACTTAATTTAGGTACGTGTATATAAGATACTTATTCAAAATTATGCAAAGAAATTGTCATTGCTTTGTAGTAAAGTAACGTATTATTCAGGGTGCTTTGACTGTTTCCATGGCTTCGCCTTCGGGGAGAAGGTGACGACATGCCCCAGAAAACTGGTTTCCCCCAACCAGTTTTAGGAAATCAGTTTTCTGGAGGAAGACGTCACCTTCTCCCCGAGGCGTAGCCAAGGAAACAGTCAAAGCACCCTGGTATTATTATTATTTAAGTTACATACATATTTTATTCATTTTATGCATAATATTACCTTTCCTAAGTGCAAGCCTTTTTATGGTTTCTAGCTTCCTCGTTCAAAGTTCAAGACATTAAAATTGAAAAATTATGTACTCCAACTCCAGTTTCACAGCTTGACAATGAACTACTGACGGTATAGGCTTCAACTTTAATTTTTATGTGCGTTAAATGGTATAATTAACCTTAAACTTCAAACGAAAATCTTCTTCCGCAGTTACGTAGTAGGAAGAGTAAAGGTATAAGTGTACCTTCCACATAGAGCCTCATAAAAACATACAGAAAAATTAAATTGTGTGTGTAAATGCAATTAGTAATATTTGAAGTCAGCGGATCTGGATTCGCAAGTTTTATCATTCTTGCATACTAATTTTGAAGTTTCATCAATCAAAAAGCAAATCAAGTGCAAAAACCGAAATAAAATCTCATCNGCGGTCCTAAACCTGCGGTTTAGTCACTCACGTAATCTCATCTGCCAGGTAGACCGGAAAGATAGGATATTGAGAGAGACAAAAATAGATCTACGACGTCTACGAGTAGTAAGTAGAGGATGTTCTGTTATGTAATAATTGTATGTTTATGTGAAATTAGTGAAAGTAGAATGAATTTCGGAGATCCTTTTTTGATCCGATCCAAAAATGTTGTTTGCTTGTCGCATTTTTCAGGAATCCTTCCTAAGAAGAATACACCTCAAAGGGCGGCCAACGAATCGAAAAACGAGTGCGTAATCGTTTCCTCACCTGGCGTAATTCCATAATAATTATTCTTGCCATTCAATCTTTCATCCCGATAAAATTGCTTGATTTTCAATATAGTCCTACTTTTAGCAATTTATGTACCTCCGAATCCTCTTGAATTAGGGTATTGAACATTTGTCTGGTATATCTATGACGTATTTAATATTTACTTTCTCCAAGCTTACAAAATTAGACACTATACATATCGTAGTTTAGTGGTTTAGTATCTATGTGGTAGTTTAGGAATACTTAATGCAAATATTATGACCTTATATTTAATATGGCAATTTAAAGATTGTATTTATAGCGATCATTATCATCTACGTAAGAAAAGAAAGTTTTGCCGTGGAGAAAGTATATGGAGAAAGTTTGTTATTACTATTACCGTAAGACGTTGTAAGTCCAATGGACACGACTGGGACAAAGATAAAAAAACATTGCTGAGGTAAAACAAAAATAATTTATCGAGATGTGAATAAGAAGTAAAAGGGATAATTTAAAAATATATATGAAAATAATAGCCACCTATATAGAATTTAGAGTAGGATGAGTTAAAGGTTAGGATTTGCTCGAGTACAAGCAACTCAAGCAAGATTAGGTACGCTATAATAGTCATAGTCATAAGTAAACAAAATTGAAGCATAAATGAACTATACGGAATGACACGAAAAATTAAAATTACTTGCCTGTATCTCTAGTGAAATTTTGTGAAACCTTTTATTATTTTCACCCATCTTTATACAAAACAGATTACATTTAACATAGAATTTTCTATATAAAGACTGAAAAACTACGATTGAATATAAAAACAATAAAAAACGTAAAATAAAGTAAAACCAAATAAATTATTTGTTAGTTTTGGCTTCGAAGAATAGTCGGAGAGAATGCCCAGCTTTTCCTACGGGTGAATCGTCTTCATTAAATGTCTCGCAGTTGTCAAAAATCAATCGAACGTCTCCAAGAAATCCTTCTCGAGATTTATACGTATTTAGTCTACCACGTATGGTGAGCAAGTCCATAGGATTCTTTATCACCTTTAGCACAAAAAATATGATAAGTTACCGACTCACAAAAAACTACGTACACGAATTTTGTTGAATAAGTACATAATATAATTTAATATAATATGTTACCTTCTTATAAGNAGTACAAAATATAATTTAATATAATATGTTACCTTCTTATAAGTAGGGAATTGTCTGGTATTGACAGGTTCTAAGAAAGGCCACGCGTCTTCATGAGAGGACAACTCATCTAGAATTTTTTCACACCATGAAATTTCTGACTTTTGTTTTTTATTTGGAGGCTTTTCTTTTTTGGTGATTTCTTTCGCTGTGCCTTCAGATGAACTTTCTCCTTCTTTACTTGTGCTTGCTACTGATTTACGTTTTCGACTGGGACTTAACTTACGATGGTCAGGACAGTGCCATCGTCCTCGGGGAGCCTGCAACGAACAAAACATGTCGTGAGCCAACTTAATATTATTATACAGGAAAATAAACTTTATTTATCCTTAATTGACTTTAAATACCTTATTAAGAGGAGGATTTAGACAATCTATATGATAAGCTTTTACACACTTATCGCACGCAAGTATTTTCCCATGTCCTTGTTTTCCGCAGACAATACAACCTTTGACTCCTGTGGCTTTGTTGATGCACTCCCAGCAGAACCAATCTCCATCAGGAATATGTTCTAGAGGTGGCTTAAAACAATACGTGTGGTATCCTCTGTCACAAGCGTCACACAGCAATAATTTGTCTTCGTTATCCCCTCCTTTACATAATTGACAACTAGCCTTCATTACGGATTTGTCCCAAGCTATACTGGAGTCTAATGTGTACATTGCCATTGATAAAACTCCCGGTGTTTCCCCTCGTTGAACTCCATCACGCCAATGTGTCAAGGCCCTTTGAGAGAATGAAAAAATTGTACTATTCACACTATTCAATGAGACAATTTTTGGTATTCAAAATGTATAATAATATGAGACTTACCTCGACCCATGCTGGGATTGATTTCCATTGTTAGATGAGTTAGAATTGTCATTATCTCCGACGAGGTTGCTCAAGTTCAACTCGTGAGCACTTTTTCCTAAAGGCAACTTTAAGTATCTCCGCTCAATCGCACTTTCTAAATCTAATAACCGAATTTTGACAACTTCCAAGATTTCACGTTCTGACAAAGTGCAATTAGCTGCACTGGGATGACGCGATGGTAATTGCCAGCCCTGAGAATTCAAAGAACCATAATAATATTGACTATAATATGCACGAAAAGTTTCGACATGTTTCACTTTACAGAAAAATGATAAGAAACAAGAATAGAAATCCACAATTACCTTCACTTGGAGTGAAGCTGAAGCAACTCGTTCTTCAAGGGTCTCCATCGTCTCCAACATTTGTAAATGAACTTTATACGTTAAGTCGGGATCCCATCCACACAGAGGAGATTTCACATTCAGAGGAATGTCGTCTTCGTCGAGTTCCTCAACTTCAGTGGATACAGTGATACCAGCGAGATTATTCTTTAGATTCTTCTCCCTTACCCCTTGACTACATAAAGACTCAGCAAAATTCTCCAGATCTACTTCGTCAATTTTGCGCCAAACATTCCATAACTCTGGCACTATTTTTTGTATTAATATCTCGTCATCGGTTGGCTCAAGCTTGGTTTCCTTTTTAACTTCCAATTCCTTTGTCTTCCCCGAACACGGAACACGAGGACTGAAAGAAAATATTTTAATTACCGGTGGTGCTACGTCAAATAATTCCCCATTCAGCTTTTTGTCTAGGTCCTTCTCTTGAGGGTCTACATGTCCATTTTCCAACTTGCTAGATTCGTCGCCTACTTTATTGTCAATGTCAGAAGTGGGAGTAGGAGTAGGAGTAGGAGTTGGGGTAGGGGTTGGTGTAGGTGTAAGTGTAGGTGTGGGTGTGGGGGTAGGAGTAGGAGTAGTGGCCGGGGTGGTACTGGCGTCCGTTTCGGCTACTGGAGTCGTTTCAACAGGGTCTTCTACTACAGGTGGTGTCTCCTCCTCTACAGGAACCTTGACTTCCTCTTTGACATTTTTATTTTTCTCGTCGTTTTTAAATTTAAGCTGGACTAATTCATCAAGTTCTTCAAATTCGGAAGTCACACCACCCTCGACCAAAATTCCTCCAGAATTTGGTAAGTTCCACAGTCGCCGCCGCCAGCGGTCTTGTCCAAGACAACTAGATCTGATGATTTTCAAATTGGCGTGCATTTGCTTATTTAGTCGTTCGTTCATATTATTTAACTGAGTCATCTTCATTCTAATTTCATCTATACTCAATTTAGCGTCTAAATCGGACTCCGACTCTTCCAATTCACTCTCAGAACTAACGTTTTCTAATTCTGCTTTTAAAGGACTATTCAAATCTTTAGACTCGTCGAGGAGTTTAAGTTTATCTTTGGAAGATTTTTCTGGTTTAACAGAAGGTTTAATATCTTCGGAAGGCCCTGCTTGTTCTTTGACTTCTTTTGATTCTTCTTCTTTAGGAGAATCTTTAATTTCTTCTTTTACCACAAGTTCTTCTGCTTTTTCCTCACTTTTCACCTCAACATCAGCAGATTTTACTTCCTTGTTTTCTTCTTTAACTTCTTCGCTTTCTACTTTCGGTTTCTCTTTCTTTATTTCTTCTTCCTTTCCTTTCTCTTCGTCTTCTTTAGGCTTGTCTTTATCGTTATCTATTTCACCTTCGGGTAATTTCTCACTAGTTTCTTCAGTAACTTCCATTTTCACTTCGACTGTTGCACTATCTTCACTCTTTTCAACTTTTTCATTACTTTCATTCACACTATTTTCCCCATTCTTTTCCTCTTTTAAGTCTTCTTTTTCTGCTTTCTCTTTGTCTTCTTCTTCCATTGCAGCGTTGTAACTATCCACTGAGGCAGCAGCCACTGCTTTTCTAGCACACAACATTCTTAATCTTCGAACTTTTATATCGTTTTGCTGTCGCTCTTTCTTCGCTTGATGTGCTGATTCCGTGCTGTTTTCTAAATGCTTCAGCACAGCTTTATTTTGAAGAAGCAAGTCACAAATAAAAGCCACAATACTTGATTTCCTTGTAGGACTCTGAGCTAGAAAAGGTGCTTCATTTAACCAAGAAGAATAAACTGCTGCTTCTGGCTCGGATTCACATATTCCTTCGAGATAGAGCCTATAATGACCAACAGGGTTAAATTAATATTTGAGCTTTATTCAATTATTTCCAACATTTGTTACTTTCAATCAGTAAGTAGTTTCAATCACTCATATATTATGACCATGGTATTATTATCGCCAATTCTCACCTGAGCACCTCAGATAATGACCCAAATGTAATATCCGCTTGTTTCAGGGTTTGACCAAAAGAAGTTAAATGCTTGTTTGGATTCGGCATTCCTGGATCTTCAACGGCACACACAAGTAGATGACTAAGAACGCTTAAAAGTTCCTCTTCATTTTCGTCAATATGTAAAAACGCCTTTTGTAAATTAGAAATCGTAGGTAGACTTTCCATGTCAAATCCAAGAGTTTCTCCAAAAGTATGTAAGAATTCGTACACCAAAAGTAAATTGGCATACGCTTTTGCATTTAAACGAAGTCCTTTAATTTCACTCAAGTCCGGCAAATCTAAAGGCAGATTTTTCATATAAATATTTCTCATTTCATAATTTGGGGTTGAAACAGACAAGCGAAGGGTTATTATTACCTTTCACGTCAGTAGAGGCAAGCTCATCAATTTCAGTATCTTTACTAGGCACTACTTCTGCTTCCTTTTCCACTTTTTCTACAATTTGTTGCTGAATCTCCTGTTTTTTTCTCATTTTTCGATCGTTCTGTAGCTTTTGGCGACGCTTGCTTCGTCGATGTAACTCTAACGCCCTTATCAAGACACTATGTTGCTTCTTACGCTCCCGCTCCTCCTTCATCTTTAATTCTTGCACCTATTGAAGCATTATAAACGTAACGTCAATTTCATATCAAAAAATGTTTAAAAATAAAGTATATGGGCATTTTTATGAAGGTAAGTAGAAATACATGACAAACAAACCTTATTTTCTTGTCCTTCCGCTTGTAGCCAATTTGCTAATTGGTTAGCGGATAATTTTAGGTTGCTAGTTTGTACTCCTCCCAGTTGAAAAGAGTTATCGTTTGGAAGAATAAAATCCCCAATGAGCAGTCGACTGGAGAAACTAAAATGTTTAATCGTCAAAGGAGCACTTAAATGTTTCTTCACTTCACTTATTTGTTTCAGTCGGGTTCCATTGGGGGTAATATAGTTTACTTCCCCACTCAACCCCTGCACACCCAAACCTTTCAACAACGTTTCTCGTTTCCAGTTATGCTGAAGTGGAAGTGTTAAATCAGCTGGTAATTTAGGTTCGACTTCTTGTTTCTTAACTACAGGTATATTCAAAGTGAAGTCTTCCTTCTTTACCAATGACTCGGCTGGGGTCGGTGTTGATGTCATCCACGGTCTGTGAGGCAATGGACTTATGGACACATTCTAAACACAAATCATAATTATTTTAGCATTGTTATGGATTATTAGATCACTATAGATTATTGATTGCTATAGAATAAAATAATTTATAGAAACGCATCACATTATTGATTAGAGATTGACTTGCATGAAATGGAAATATTATTTGCAAAACAAATTTGCAAACACTCAGGTACCTTGTTATTTTCGTTGTCTTCATCTCTCAAAATTTGGGCATGGTTGACTGCAGAGGATCCGGTGGGAGTCACAGAAAGTGCAGAGGAACCCGCAGAAGCTGAAGAACCCAATCCAATTGAACCCACACCACTATTACTATCAATATTTCTGCTCTGTGCCAATAAGCTAGCAACAGTGGTTTTCTTTTTCCCTCCAGTCTTACCTTCATTATTATTATTAATATTATTATTTGCAGAAAAACCTTTATTGAATCCCTTGGCCATTCCAACTTGAGGCATAGTTTGAATAGTGTGGTTGTAGATACTAGGTTTAGAAATATGAGCAGGTTTTGGTACGAAATCTTGAGGGAATTTCCCAGGCGGAGTAGTCAACGTCTCCGGCTTCGAGTGAGCCATCGGCGGTAAATTCTTCTCCGAGGAAAATTTTAATTGAGACTGTTCAGTCTTTACAACATTTTTTACTACTTTCTTAGACAAATTCAGTGGTACATTATTAGTGGAGGTAGAAGGGAAGGGTTCCGCCTCAGTAAATGCAAAAGGGTCTTTCTTCTCGAGCTTTCGCTTCTTTTGAGGTTGTTGTGGCTGCGGTGGGGGTGGTTGTACAGGTTGCTGAGATTTGTAAGACATTCTGATTAAATCCGTGTCAGCTGGAAGTTTAAGGCTTTTTGCTTTCTTGTTTGAGGCTGCTGACGACGACGATGGGGCGGAGGCTGTCACAGACACTGGATGCGAGGCATTCTTTGAAACTGAAGTACCTTAACCAAAACAATTGCATTATTAGCATGATCTTGAAAATCACTAATGATCTATCAAATTAGGAAAATCACTCTGTAGGTAGACTTACTATTTCTTCTGGATGTACCCGGATTACTATTAGCACTGCTGCCGCCACTTCTACCTCCTTCCGCACCACCGCCACCACCACCTCCTCCGCCTCCCCCTCCTCCACCTCTTTGCCTTTGTGGCTGGCCACTTCCACCACCACTTCCATTGCCATTGCCTTCTTCGTTGTTAAGGTTCGGGACGATTTGGGCGGCTTGAATGCGTGACAGATATTCTAAGTACCACCAGGCCGCAGCTGGGTTATTATACTGTTGCTGTTGGGCGGCAGCCATCGCCGCTTGTTGCGACGCTTGAGCCTGGGCTTGCTGAGCCATCACTGCATTCATCTGTTGTTGCAATAGTGCCAATGGATTTGACTGCAACAAATTGTGCGCCGCTGAAAGAACAAGATTTACATTTTAGGTTCTTCAGTTCAATCAAAATCGAAGTGATATCTTCAACAACCAGAAAAGAACTCCATTACCAACGCCCTTTTAATGATCACTAAAACATTAACGCTGAAAGAACAAGATTTACATTTTAGGTTCAGTTCAATCAAAATCGAAGTGATATCTTCAACAACCAGAAAAGAACTCCATTACCGACGCCCTTTTAATGATCACTAAAACATTATGTGTATACAGAGAGAATTGACGAATCACCATATAAAAGGATTCTTCAAGGTCAAGACTAAAGATTTCCTCGACAATAAGCTAGCAATTCTCAAATCAATAAAATACCACATAAAATCCACGATGCTATTAAAGATATTGACTCATATAATACAACAATAGACTCATTCGCATCCTCTTATACAAACTGGAAGACGATGCTGGAGTCTTTGGAGTAGCAGTAGCATAATATCTACATAACTAGTTCAATTGTTTTAGTTTTATTCTTTTAAATAATATCTGACGGAAGTAAACATCTCTTTCAACTATGTATGAATCCAATACACATTTACACACTACCTCTCATATTTTTCGTAGTTGTCACATAAATTCTCTCGGATGAATACCAAATTCGTATAATATGGATTCCAAAAGTCTACAAAGACTGAAATATTCTTTGACTTTGCATCTTTCAACGCTAATTAAACTCACACAGATTCCGTCATAGTATTTGGAATAGATGTAAACATCGTGTATACGTGAATTGTTTTATATAGAAAGAGACAATAACAATGACATCAATAAATGACATGTCATCTAGCTGTCATAATTCAGCTTATAGGTATAGGGTATTGTTCCGCTCAGCTGTTTTTCAACGGTAATTAAATCAAATGCTATAGACTCTATTATTTACTATAGAGTGCACATAGATGTTTCTTGGAATGTGTATCTTAAAAACGAATATAATCCGCATAACTAACATAGCATCCCATTTAATTTCACATAAAAGTAGGGATCGATAGTGCAATATTCAACAAGCCGATGCACTGCATTTTCTTTTGGGAGTGTTCGTTAGTAACAACACGAGTTTTCCAACATATATTTTGAATCTTTAGCTTCCACTGTATTTGAATGAACCAAGAATGTAAATAGCTACATACACACTTACATTAGCAATTAGAATGTGATAATTAAATTAGAATCAACTAGTGCAAATGAGTGATTTCCAAGATAAGTATGATTATATACATCAAAGATAAAATCCTCCCAAAACTGAACCGCTCTTTTGAAAACTTTAAAGTCAAGTTGACAAGGAGTTGATCTAGGAGTATCACAAGCATTTGAACCCAGGTAACTCTCACCACAATTAAGGATAGCAATTAAGAATTAGCAAATTACCGAAAAGCTCCGCGAGTTGATTTCTCTGTTGTAATTCATTGGCCAACTGTTCCGATGATCCTCCACCTTGGTTATTATTCTTGTTTCCGGATTTCCGACTATTTCCCCGATCCATTTCCTTCTACTAATTATGTGCCAATTAAAATCTTGTTATCTTCTCGATCTTTTCCAGTCAATCCTTTAACTTACACTCTCATACATACAATACTACACACCAAAATGGAGTCACTGACTCTACTCACTTTCTGTCTAGCTGAATGCTATTCTTTTCTCTGTTCTCCCTTCTTTATGTTCTTTCCCTATGCTCTACTAGAACAAGCCTTATAGCCCGTTGACAATAGACTTATAATATGTGATATAACAACTCTACGGACTACTACATTCACTCCATTCGCTTCCATACACACACCAAACCAAACGACGAACAGAACAGAGACTTACCAACCAAACCAATACCAACTGGTACTCTATGTAAGTATGTATGTATGTATGTATATATGTATGTATGTATGTATGTACATATAGACACTTCACTTAAGTTCAGTCAGGCAGTCGGACGGATCTTTCTTCTATTGCGTTCCTATTTCGTATAAACATTTTGGCGTCCGTAGTCCGTCCGTCCGTGTGTGTGTTTAGTTTTCCTATCTCATCGCATCGCTCCTTCCTCCCTATCTATGTAAAACCTAAAGGTGGGATTCCTTCTACAAAACGCAGCTGTATGTAGTATATGTGAATCTGAAACATGCATAATGTGTATCATTATGCTATTACATAAACAACACCACATAGACTTATGTACACTTTTGCCTGCTCTCCAACAAACCAACTTAGCATCATATAACTTTGTATCTATCCATACCTATTGGGATGTGCAAACTACAGGAAAGACTTTTTAGAGCCAGACACCAGCCTTATAGCACACAACAACCATTTATGTTACAAGACATATTACGCTCTGCTACTAAAGCTACTGCATCATCCTTTTTAGTAGGTAAAGGTAAAAAACTTCTTTGCTCCAATGCTCCATGCACAGACAGAGAGAGATCCAGTCCAACTCTGCATTTTCTTACGTGGAGAATAAATACTTTTGCATATAATGCTTCTTAACATGATTCTGTAGAAATGTGTGGATGAGAGGACGCGATCGCGTTATTTCTTTTATTTCTAGCTTGCTGCATTTACTTTAGAATCATTTATCATGCCACAAAATGCTATGCGTCTCAGGTTTTCTAATAATTGAACTTAAAAGACTACACGAACGCTTAGGTATATGCAGTATAGTATAATATCAAAATATCATGGATATTATGAAAGTATAATAAGTAACACGCGTTATGATACAATAAATTACAACCAAAAGCTCCAGTTCTATCCTACTTATAAGTTACTTGTGTACTTGTACTGTGAATATGAATCATACAATTTTCCACGAACGCGTCTATAGCTATAGACAGTAAAATTCTGCACGATGGCTAAACACATACACTACATGACGCCGTTGCCGTTGCATTGCATTATAATATTATAGGTACGTATGGTATGGATTACATCATGGTATTTTATTTTGTGGGAGAGGAGGAAGTGCATTAATGAAAGCATATTATAATCATTTTATGTTAAAGTGTGTTTTATTAATAGACTTTATCCAAACAAAACATTCATTAATACTTAATTAAACCGTGTGAATGTCTCCTTTGTTATGGTGAGAAAAATTCATGAATGAGGTTTCGGTTTGAGGCGTTGTCGTCGTCGACTGATTAGATTCTGGTTCAGTAGTTTTACTACCACGGTCAAATGTCAAGTCGAGTGTGGGCTCTTCTCTTTCCGCTTTTGGCATAGTTTCTAAAGCTATCTCCTCCCTAGGGCGACCTTTATTCAAATTAATAACTTTATAGTAGTAGAACATTAAAAAGTCGGGGTCTATTACACTAAAGAGGAGAAGAGACTAAAGAGTAAGCAAGGCATTCCTTTAACAGCAATGCTAATTGCGTACAGCCATACCCACAGCATGTATTATGCATTAAAGGAAACTATCGAATTACTTTCACGCTGTGGCGTTTCATTCACAATAGGAATTGCCAAACCGGGTAGCGTTTTACCGATTGGATTATACAACGCACGATCTCGGCTCTCACGGCTCAATGGCTTTCCTGAGTTACACACACAGCAGTTAAACAGTAAATCATGAAGCTTACCATTGAATCTAGGTAATAATTGGACATAACAACAAAGACTCACTGCTTGGCCGACGCAGATTTTGTGGAGGAGACGGTGAGGTTCGAATTTGATCGAGAAGTTTGCCTATTAGATGTAATTTTCTCTCCCGAGCTTTTTGACGACCTTTCACCAACCTATAAGTAACAACGACATTTATTATCAACTCACCCTGCAACATACTTATTCATTACACCAATAACTCAATTTAGTCTTCCCAAGATTACCTTTTACAACTTATGTCACGTATGTGAAAATATTATCATATAGGCCTATACAATTCAGGACAATTACATTTTTGTCTAATACTGATTACCTTTGTTTAGCTGCCATGCATCGGATATGATCATCAAACATGAACTTTGCACTTAAAAGATGAGACTTAGATTGAAATCTGCGTTGGTTAGTAGGGCTGGACTTCACTGTTATGTGCAAACAACGGCTATCAGACTGGTCCCCCAAAACTTCTATGTCCTGCAAGTACAAAGTATTCAAGTTGACTTTAAGCGCAAAATTACATAAGTTCTAATAGCATGATTATTGTCCAATTGCCAACCCGAATGCAGACAGATAGAGGTTATACTTTGATAGAGTAAATAAAAGTTGTGTATTTCAGTATACAAAAGATACGTTATTGATACGCATTATAAATACGATACGTTATAAATCTTTGACTCCCATTGACACTAATTTCACAAAGCAATCTCAAGAACAAAGAATGATTATAAAACACTTTACTCTTTGCTATAAGTGGTTTATCACAAGTAGTACACACAGTACATTCAACTAATGTTATGCAATATGCAATAGCTATAAAGGAGTAGGTCACTAGAGCAGCTCAGTCCACTACTCCATTCTATACTTCATATATACCTAGTAATATGAGATGTTATTATTAGTGACAGCGTATACTATGTAGTTTATAGTAGTAGGATAGCATGTACGATTTGATGGTATTTATTAATAGATGTATATCTGTATTGTATTTACTGATATCCTACTCTAGGGAGTTGTATTGCCTTGAAGAAGCACAGTATAAGAGAATAAACTACATTTAATCCCTCCGGGGAATAATTTAGCTCGTAATGCTATTTTCAATTTTAGGATAGGCATAGTTCTTTTGAGAACATGGTGCAGATATTGTCCCCAAACCAATCTGTGTATATGCGTGCATCTTTTGTCGTCAGAAGCATCTCAATTTCATCTTGCCCTGATTTATTACAGTTTTACTCAATAATAGTCATGCCCACACGCACTCCCATCCATACTAAACAAGCGGCAGTGTATCATATAGGATTTACTATAATATATAAAACTATGGCATTATGCATATAAGCGAACACCTAAATAAGTCAGAGATCAGCAAAATTAAGTAGCTTGATAGAGAAGTCATTTTCCTTATAGGAATGTATAATATCTAATATTTATATCTGTCTATCATGCATCATATTGCTAATTCACTTTATTATCGTACATCGTTTATAATGAACTTGCAATAATTAATAATTGCATAAGAGAAGGTAATTAAATTAATGTCCTATAAACGAAGTGAATAACACGTTATAGTAGATTAATAATAATTATGGCACGTTAATGACTTAAGGAGGAGTTGTGATGGGCTTTCTGGGAGTACTCAAACTCAAATCAGTGCATTATTAGCAGAATCCTCCTACAGGTCACATTTTTTCACCGACTGCTATCAAACTTTCCTTGAAAATCGGCTTTTATATTAACGGAACGAACATGAAGCCGAAAACTAATTGCTTTGAGTCGGAAGACAGTTTTCTACATGATAACTTTAAAGTACTAAAAATCCGATTTTCAAAGAAAGCTTAACAACAATCGGTGAAAGTTGCGGCCTGTAGGGGACTCTAAGGCTCTAATATCGTACTGATTTGTGTACTCTCAAAATGTCCATCATCACCTCTCCTTAATGATTCTGAATCCCTTTGATTGTCCCACAGTACCCCATAACTACATCATTTACAATCGCAACAGGAGGTACGCTACGCGAGTAGTACTTATTATAACAACCACACCTTTTTACAGTAGCTAGATCAATAAAATTGTGACTGTAATGTTAATGTTGTAGAATTATGAAAATAAATAAATAAAAAGACGAATTCTTACTTGTAAAAATCCGACGAACTTTGCGACACCCCAACCCATGCGTTTGGTACTAGGTTCAACAAGAATAAGTTGAAATATATCTATTACGAGAAATCGTCTTGTCTTCGTATTGTCGCGACTTATAACTGTGCAGGCCAACAAGTCGCTATTATCTATTTTTCACATACTTACATTATTATTTATTCGCAACTAGTAAGAGTACTAAAAAACTTTAAATCATTTACGTATTAATGATTTACTGAGATCGAGATTATCTTCAAGCTGAACGCAAGACTGTGTCTTCGTCAGCGGTAAATGCTTTTCCGTTTCTTTACGTAGCTTCAGAGATAAACTTCTTAACAGAAAGTATAATCGTATACTTCTTCGGCTACGTTCGACCTAAAAAATCAAAAGGACAAAATTTTATTAGTAACATTTGTGTAGCTCCTTGGGAGTAACAAAAGTCTGTACACGTCACTCACCTCGCCACATGGAAGGCGCTTGTCAAATGAGATACCAGTCAAGGGACTTCCTGCAGGAGGAAGTAATAGATTGGAGTCCATAAGCAAATGCTCCACACTAAGAGGTTTGCCAGAATTCATTTCCAAATATTCATCTTCGAATATCTCTAAAAACATCTCATCACTTTTATAGTAGTTCTGCAATAGTAATATATTTTCCTCGCGAGCTCCTTCTATACTTGCTAAATGATAGTCTTCCAATTTGCTGTTGCCATTATCCAGAACTATGCTTTCCATCATCATTAAACATAACTGTAGAGTAACGACACGAACTTTGCTCTCTAAAATATTGACAATAGAATCTATATTACTTTACATTCAATTTTTGTCAATTACGCTTTAGCAAAAATAACTGCCCTTTTCCAATTTTGCAAATATATTAAAGCAATATTTACCATATTTGACAGCTCTCGAAATTATGGCAATCAGTTTGTCCACTAATGGTTTATTGTATTTGTCAGTTGTGGAAAAAAAGTTTAGACACTCGGCATTCATTCCTAATAATAAGATAGAAGTCAGGAGTTACAATTTAAATTAATTTGCGATTGATTATATTGATTAGACTGTTAGACCCATAACTATATCAGTCTTACCAGCATTCGAACTGAGGGCTTGAAGAAGACAAAGGGAAAATAAGGCTGCGTAGTCATTTTCTAAACAGTCCAAGGAAATAAATATTGCATCAAGAAATGGCTGTTGATTATCATCTTCTGCCTCAGTAACTTCGGGCGAGTTTTGCTGACTTAAAAGTATCCTTCCAAGAACTTTTACTAATGGAGAATGACGCATAATTAAAAATACTTGAGAGAGCAAAAACAAACTCAACACAACACTCACTCGAGGCACCTTTAGCTAAAAAAGTAAAAAAGAAGGATATTGCAATCATAATACAATGGTCATTTTTGTGAAACTTAAAATTCCATTAAATATAAAATGTCCTACAACTATACACACCTTGTTGGGATTTTTGGTGAGAGAATTAACGTACAAAGGTATGAGAAGCCTATTTAGAAGATGGTCTGTCAGAACTTGATTAAGGTCATCGATTTCTAATAACAAAATGTCATTCAAATAGTGCAAATGGTCTAGGTGTTCTGCTACTAAATCACTTAATTTAGCCCGACAATCACTTCTGTAAACAAAAACAAAAACATTAGTAGGGAACATTAGTACAGATGTAGGCAAACAAATGACAATCAAAATAGCATCGAAAACTTACTCACTGAAGTCCCTAACACATCCATCTATTTCGAGGACATGGTTTCCAATGAACCACACAAGATTAGAAAAATATGGAGCAGCCGTTTTATCCCGAATAAATTTTAGCATTGATTTGTCATCTACTTTGTAAACATTCAAGGTGAGTGTTCGAACTGCTATACGAACCATGCTTTCTGGGTTGTTGAAAAATTTTATCGCCTCGGTATACAAAGGAAAATCATTTGTATGCTGAAAATTTCAAATAATGTAGCATATTATAAAACTCACTCAAAACGCATCAAAAACGTTACACCCAAATTACCTCATTGTAGAAAAAGTGGATGGTATGTGAATTCAGTTTGAGCGACAAAGTCTTAAGGAAGGAAATATAATAAGCCATGACTTCTTCGTCCGAGAAATCAAACTTATGAACGATTATTGAATTAACGTGGTTATTGGACAATAAATAATCTAGAGGTAGAAATAATATTAAAAATAATATGATTATGTAAATAATCTAATGTATTACAGTTATAAGTATCGATAAAAATATAGACTAACACAATGACGTTTCGTTGCGAATATTTTCAAATAATATATTTAACGTTTGCAACAGTTGGACACAAACGTAGCTGCCACATTTTTGCCTCATAATCTTAAGGAAAAATGACAACATATTCTTCTCCAAAAAGAAGCTGAAAGGTAAAAAAAAAACAAGAATTTACTTTCCTTTAGTAAAAAAAATGTTTTACTAGTATTTCCAAAATTTTAAAAATGTCATTTTAATTAGAAAATAAAAAAAAATTACTCAAATACTGTAGAATCATTTTGGTCTCCCCATATGAGTATTTCGGCAATGGACCTTAAGGTTTCCACCAGCAGACTGCGATTGTTTTCGCTAACGGTTTGATTCTTGTACAGAACATTATATAAATATCTGCAAACAAAAATTAAGCATTGTAAAATTAACAATCAGTAATTAAGTATTAAATTGACATTTAAAATACATAATAGGCCAATAGGGCAACATAAAATTAAGTGAAATGTGATTTGCCTTTGCGATTTCACCTACTCTACTTACTACTACTACGCCAAATGTAAACAAACTTTCATTGGCAATCATGGTTGATGATATGAGGCAACCTAATAACTAAATATATTAATTATTAATCTTTCATACTTTACCACTCTTTCAACATTATACACAACAGAATATTTTCAACTAACTTTAACAAAATTATCATTACCACTACGGTTTTAAGACCTCTTATTTCAACATATTTGGGATCAAAATAAAAAAGGCTGTTATCAAGGTCAATACAATTTGCTTACTTTAACTGATCCAAAGAATGCGGATTTTTCGGTTTCCACAGCCCTCCCCCGAACCAACTTTTGCTTCTAAACATTTCCAAAACCCTGAACTGAATTTTATTTCTATCCTTGTCCGTATTTATTCCGATGGTGCTCTCTTTTTCATCACTATCATCGTGGCTTGATGATAGCAAATGTAAATAAATGGATATCTCTCCTCTTGACTCTTGCTTGATAGAAGGTCTGCAGATAAAAATTATGAGTAATAATTTGTATGTGTAGCGCGCACCGTGGTACGTCATATGATGCGCATATGTTATGAACGAACGCTCTCTACTATAAACAAAAATCATTTTATGTTTCCGTTCTTATCACCTTTTTGTTATTGTTTTGTTTCTCTCTTTATCACTTAATTGTTGGTTTTTATTTCGTTTTTAAAAATATTAAAGTTACTTTTTGCCATTTGAAGCTCATTGTTAAGGATGTTACAAACACCAAACCTGATGATTATTCCATTTTAATAGCTAAATGATTTTATTTCGTTTTAAAATGGGTGTTCATTTGTTCCTATTTTGTTGTTTTTGTGACATTTAGCGGTTTTATTTTTTGTCCATTACATTTAGGGCTTTTTATGTTCAATACAAATAGTCGTTAGTTTATAATGAATTTAAAATTGCTGGCAATAAAACACAAACAATGACAAATGCGTTTATGAAATGAAAGAACAAAATTAGTTCACTTACATTTACAACTTACCAAATGTATATACAGTCAGTTACCCTTACTACTCAGTTAATAGTTTAGTAGTGTTTTGTTATGATACGAAGCGTTTGCTCGTTTCGTTAATGAATTTGCAGTTTTTAAAGTACTTATCATTACTTATGTCATAAATATTACCCTATCTCCTCTCCGTTACAGATTTGTGTTCATCCAAAATAATTTATACACTTCAATTTTAAGAACAGTACTGATAGTGACATATAACAGCTTAATTTTTGACGAACACAAAACTTCAAAAGTCGAGAAATGTAAGAGTACCTAGTAAATGGAAAATATACCGTAGTTATATAATGAAAATCAGGATATAAAATCCATTTAGAAATGTCTTAAGAAATCTAATTGCTTGTATTTTTACGTATCATTTGCAGTTTAATATTCGAATCTCAATTACTCACCATATAACTCGTCGCCGTCGTCACTGTCATTCACGTCACAGATAGTTTGCAGTTGCACAAGTCGGGAATTATTCTTGTAACTTGGTTTGGTGGATTGACACAATGAATCCAGATGAAGCTATACAAAACGGCTTATTGAATGGAAAAAGTGTTGTGGGGTTAACACTGCTGCAACAGCCTGTAGATGAAGAACTCCTGTATCAAAATCAGGTAGCTTTTATTTAATATTTAGTAAAATAAATTACGCTATAGAGGCATAAAATGAATGTTTGAAATGTTGAAGCTCTCCCTAAAGATGGGTTAAAATAATTGTATATCTGTAAGATTCACTAAAAGGGTCGACGCAAGTATACCTAATGGTTTACATAAAGTCAACTAGTAAGCATATGTTTAATTAAGCTAATAGGACGAGGACGAACGAATTGTATTTCAAGCAACTTTTACCATTTTTTATAATTTGTTTCATGATGAATCATACAATAATGATATATGCATGACTCTATACCTACCTGAATTGTATTTCCATGAAATCCGATTTAATATTTTTTTAAACTGGGGGATTAGGATTTGGAAATAAAATAATATTGCATACTATATATATGCTAACACAATAGGATTTGTCTGTCTGTCCCATAAGCCAAAATAAATGCTACATACCCGTGTTTTAAGTATCCTTATTTATTTACGATTTTAATCTGGCTAGATTTTTTTCTCCGTAAAACATGGATGATCTCATCACAATATTCGTTTAAAAAGAATAAGTACAATAGATTTCAAGAAGCTAGTGTACCTATAATATAAGATATAATATTATGGAAAATAAAGGAATGTTCAAACAGAAGATTATCATGTATGATTGACTTCACAAAGTATGACTGTAGTAAAATACTCAGAATTTTGTAGACTTAGTAGTTTGTAGGCTAAAGACAATACCGATATATTAAGTTATATGCATGAAGCTAGGCAAGTTCTGATAAAGGCTCACAAATGCGTACTAGAAGAACTTTAAACTGTTACTGTATGTATGTATGTAGGTGTACATAGAGGTAGAGTTTAGTTTAGTTTTACTTTATATTTGTAATCTTTAAACGAATTAAAAATTCACTGTATTGTATCTAATTCTGTGCTTGTCACAAAATAATTCACGAAGACAGTATTTGGGGGCGGCACTGATATTTCCAATTTCCATTTGTTCATTGTTCTCTCTTTGTCTAGTGCCACTCGCTTAGTCAGCTCCTACTGACATTGGGGTAAATACATTTTTCTGATGAAAACAGCTAAATAAGGATTATTTGTAATATGTATAAAGTGCACACGGATTGCATGTATTGATATAGAAAGCAAATAAACCATTGAAACGGATGTAAAGAAGTAGTGGTAAAAATTAAAATTAGTTAAAATTTAAAATATTTATTAAGTTCACATGTACTGTATATTTGTTTATTTTTTTTTATTTTTTTATTTATTTTTTTTTCTTTTATTTTTTTATTTATTTATTTATTTTTATTTATTTTTATTTATTTATTTATTTTGTGGCGTTGGTTGTTGTATTTATAGCGTATAACGTATCGCGAACATCGTACAGACAGACAGACAGACGGACA